>JAQBSW010014857.1:0-10869 GCA_029291075.1 Eudiplozoon nipponicum | reverse complement strand
CAACCTTGATTATAATAATTGTTATCACCGCCCGCGCAACCAATGTCCGTTTAATTATATAAATGTTCATTTCAGTACCACTTCCCCATGTAGTGTGGTGTCTGTTCAGTAATGACAGATTGGGGATGGTTAGTTGGAACTTTGGGTCTAAATGGATGATATATGAGCTCCATTTAAAGGAAAAATAGACTAACCAAGTTACATTAGTTAGTGTATAATTGGAAATTGTGTAGTGTAGTGTGCGGCAGGATGGCTGAAGGCTTCGCATGAATAACTTACTAGAGAAGAAAAAACTAGATCCTGGTCAGAACGAGGTTATTGAACAACGGCACGTATATCACCGTTCCTCAACATCCGTCTTCCTATGTTTTAAGGATGCATGTGTTTCGGTGATTTGTTAAGTTCTTTTCGATATGCTGACGAATATTGGTATGTCTGCTAAATTTTATAATAACTTTCTATACAGACACTTTTGGTCATTTTAGGCTCTACGATGAATTAACACTCAACGTTATTACCAACGTTGGCATTCATCAAGGCTGTCCACTTTTTTTGTTTAATTTAGTAATATATGCTATTATGAACAACACTCTTCCATACGTTCATGATGAATATGTCGAAGTTCTCCCGGGTGGTAGATTTTTCGACCATTGTTGGTTGAAAAAAACATCGCCCCCGACAATAACTGAAAATTTTCTGTAGTGTAGTATGCGGCAGGGCGGCTCAGTGGTTAGAGCAACAGATTCCGAAGCAGACATTGCCAGGTTCGAGCCCTGTCCGCGGCAATTTTTGGTCAGTACATGAGTTCCCAATAAGGACGAAACCGGTCTACTGGAAGAATTGCTTTCTCCACATTATACAATTCTTAGTTTACTGACATATGTAAGTAAATAATGTGTCAGGTGCTTATAACAAGACCGCAACCATGATTATTGTAGTTTTTATCATCGCCCGCGCAACCAATGTTCCTTTAACGAGTGAGGAAGTCTTACATCCGTAAAATTATCCTCGAACGTCTAAGAAGTGCTTCTCGTTACACAACCAAATGAATATCTACTAACGGCGTTGGCTCGGTCAGGTTTTAGATGTGCCTTCAATTCGAATGTCCAGGGGAGTATTATAACTCCAGTCAGTGCCAGTTTGGTGTACAGACTATGGAGATACAGACTATGCAGAATCAGGTAACGTTAGTTTCATTTCACAATATTTTTATTATTAGTTTAAAAGAATATATTTATCTCGTGGTTACGTGTTAGTGAAGCATCTGTTACTAAAGACTTGTATTACTGTCGGTGATGATAATGATGAGTGCTCCAGCCAGTGTAATCGGCGTTACTTAACGACAGTGATCTAATGGCAAGCAGCGCATAGATACTATATGTAGTTTCTTGATTAATGCTTCATGATGCTCGAACGACAATGACCTAAACCACACTGACTTCTAATCAAAAATTTTAATCTAGCCCTTTTTATTTTCTAACGAGTCAACTCTGCTTTATCGGCATAAGCTCTTCTGAAATACACTGTGCCGAAGACCTAGATAATTGTATAATACTACACAACATTACAAAAGCATAATTTTCTGATTATGCACTGTTGCATAAGCATGGAATTCATAGATGCGTATGGATTGAGTGAGTTTGAAACTGTGCCCATTTGATCCCTCCTCAATGACCTGCTGGTACAAAGTAATTATCAGCACTGTAGCGCCTCCATTATAGTTAAACGAGACGTCGTGACATGCAGACCATCACAATTGTACTCGGATTCAGTCTCCATTTATTAAGATCATTGTGTATGCTTGTTTTTATGTATAATTGTGTTCTAAAATCTTAGTGAAAAAATTTATTATTGTTTCGTTTTACAGTCAGCATAATTTTCATGTAAACTTTTTTGCGCCGCTCTCTATGTGTGCATATTTATGCCTTTAAATACTATATATAGGTCAAATCTTGCATCACCTTCGTCTGGACAGTTGTTGAACGCGGGCACCCAACCTCCTCTGCTAACTGCAGTCGTTGGTGGTTTATCGACAAGCTCCAATTCCAGCTCTGTTCACGCCATAGGAATGCCAAGTTCCTTTAATAGTGCTGTTGAACCGCGTCGTTTGGTCTTCATAGACTCAACACAAAACCAACAGCATCATCAAGCACAACCCCAGCAAATGGTACAAAATGTTCCACAGGAGGAAGAAAAACGAAAGAAGAAGCGAAAAGAGAAAAAACGAAAAAAGGATAGAGATTAATATTTACTTCATTGTTTCTCGGATTTGTGATTAACTGTTAAAAACTCATTATCGTTCTTGAGGTTTACTATTATCTGTAACTCAGGCTGACAAAATAAGGTGTTTCTGGGCTCGTTAAGCAGCTGTTTCATCTTTTTGCATGGTTCAAAACGTTAGAGGTAATGGCTATAATCTCGTGTAATCTTTCGCCTACCCTCATCGGTTTAAGTGCGTTATTTGATTTAAAATTTTGTAGCTCTTCGACAAACTCTAGAATCGCATTTATTGTTTTATTTATTTAGCAATTATATTTTTCAAATGCATATATTTGGCTTTGTATTTGATAAAAAAAATTTTTTCGTTTCTCTCGAGTAGATTAGTTTTTTCTATACAAGAAATAATGGATTAACGTTATTTACGACATTTCTTTAATATTGCGCTGCATTTACGGTGAGAAAGTAACTTTGGTATGCGCTTATGCTTCTAGCAAAACATATCTATACACAAGTTAATTCATTTATGCTCCAGATAACGACTACGTCGGAAACAGGCAAAATCAGACGTGGCCATGTTCGAGCCCAGTCGGTGGCAAATTCTGGCCAATACATGATGAGTTCGAAAGCGGTCTACTGGATGAATTACCTTTTCTACACTACACAATACTTAGGTTATACTGACAAATGTATGGACTCAATGTGTCAGGTGTTTTTATCAAAATCGCAACATTGATTATAATAATAAACATAAAAGTCATTGACAGTACCGTCATTTAACTGCTTGATTTTATTACGAGCTGATAAAATATTTAAAATTCATAATTTTTAAGGCGAATCGATGGGGTTAGAGGTAAATTTGCCATCATTGGAGAAACGCATTTTGTTTATCATTTCTCACTCTAGTTTGTTTCACGAAAGCTATATACTGTAAGCTAGTCTAATCTTGCGTTTTGTTTAAAATACTAACTGGTAGTTGAATTTCTGTATGAGGTATGGCGTAAATTTTAGCAGTTTAAGTTAAAAATGATCAGTTGGATATGTCACAATTTATATGAGTGAAATGTGCAGTATCATGTACATATACTTAATGACGACTAACTAAAAGAAATATGCTTTACGCCTCAACCCATGTATATATATATATATATATATATATATATATATATATATATATAATTAGGAAAACTCATTTAATAACAATGTGCATAACGTTTGAAAATACTCAGCAACATTACAATCTTTCATTTATTTACATCATTGTTTTTCTATTTATTATGCGGATGGCAGTTAGTCTTCTATTTATTTTTCGCGGTTTATTGTAGGTTCATTTTTAAGTGCGTTGGCAAATGTGTCTGTGCTCGTGTTAGGGACATTCTCTTCGAATTGTAGAGTGATGTTTGAGATCTGGTCATTCTTGTATTGATGGATTGAGTTTTGACCAAGTATTCGTTTTAGTGGCTGTTACTCGTACGAAAGTTTTTTCTTCATTACTTGTCAAACATTTCGGTTTGTTCTTCAGTTTTGTTCTGCCCCCTTGGTATCATCGCAGGGTTTACGGATTGCAGTGTTGATCGCACATATAATTGTGCAGTTTCTGTCACGGTTAACGATGGTAATGAAACTGTTTGTACAGCTATTTTTCTTCAATTATTTGCCAATCCGAATGAATGTTTGTTGAGGCACGTCTATTGGGTGCTCAGACTTGCCTAGTAAATTTTTGTTTGGTTCTATGTTTCGAATCTTTTGAATGTTTAGCCTGGTTGTTTGTTGCTTTATATAAGGAGACACGTATATGTATAATAATTTTTCGGACATTGATTTGTGTAGAATTGCTATCTCGTTTCAAATTTATGCTCGGAGATAGCTGATTTTCCTGACAGTGGCAGATCTTTTTAATTGATTTTGCAGTAAACGTTGCGGGATTCTGTTGATCATTTGCTTTTACGTATGTCCAATAAATATGCTACCGCACATACATGAGAGTTTGTAGACTAGAAGAGAATTGGAAATTTATCACAGGCATCCAAACTCATGATTCTCTGTGTGCTAAATGCGATGTTATTTTTCACTAGAGAAATTCTCTGTGATTCGATTTCACCACCGTGCAATTATTGAGGCCGGTTATTTGCCTCTCAATGTTAAGTTTAGGAAAATCTGTTTGCCAGATGTGGTCTGATGTTGCCATCTGCGAACCGCTCCCGGTAGTTATGCATTAAGAAATGATTCCTCGGGTAACCTAGCTCTTCCTCGATCTTTTGTTCTGTGAACTTGCAAAGATAGATTATGCCTCTATATTCGCCATCTAAAAACATATTGGCGTATATGCGGTTGGCAGGAACTCACCTTGTTGAAATAAATTACAATTTGTTTTGGCGCGTGAATTGCTGTTGGTGCATCAAATAATAATTGTTGTGAAATAAATTATTTGAATGATATTTAAAACATTTTTGTTTAAATTAATGTTTTCTGTCGTTATTGATTGTTTTCTTATCAGTTTCATTTTCTGCATAATTTCTTTGTACTAAGATGCTTCGTTACAAAGTTAAAAATAAGTTTGTGTATTAGGTGTTGTGCACCTAGTAACAAATTCGTTCAAATATGCCAGGAGGATAAACCAAAGACAGCATGAACGGAAAGTATAATCTCTTGTGCACAATCGTTCCATGCTTAATGGCGACTCACCAGTGGGAACCGGTATTACGCCCTTTACCCAATATATATTTGGGTGAGGAATGTGGGAAAATAGGACGGTACAATCTCCTACACGAATGTGTAAACCTGCAGTAATGAAGCTAACTTCCTTCCTAGTTTCCATATTCCTCACCTATATATATATATATATATATATATATATATATATATATATATAGGTATATATATATATATTAATTGCTACAGACGTTATATAACTGTTGTTCTACTAAGATGATATGATTACAGCGAAATGTGATAACTGATAATGACTGCTACAGAGGTATGGATATGGTGGAGTAAATAGGTGCTGGTAGGAAATAATTGTACTTTTACCTAGGGAACTTTAGATACATTGAAATCCTCCTCGTGTTGGTACCTACAAAATTGACTCGGAATTCATAGTGTCTGCAAATCTATTCATTTTCGGTACTCATCATGTTGGTATCGAGTACCATACACAATAGCCATAGTTCTAAAAGCTCCATAGATATTAACAAATTAGTTCAAATATGACGCGAAGGATAACTTTGGTATCGGGTACTGACAAAATAGGCATAGTGTTTATCACCTTTACAAACTTGATATACATATTATATATAATGAGTTGGCTTTGAAGTCGCATTGTTCAAGACTTTATTTGAAGCAAGCTTCACTAATGCAGGTTTACTCATTCGTGTATGGGGATTGTACCGTTCTATTTCCCCACATTCCTCATCTACATATATGGTGGGTAAATGGCGTAATACAGGCTCCTACTGATGAGTCGCCAGTTAGCACGAAACGAGTGTGTACAATATTATATTTTCTGGTTATGCTGTCTTTTGGTTTATCCCTCTGGTCATATTTAAACTAATTTGTTACTAGTTGCGCAACACTTAACACACGATTTTCTAAAACTTACCTGTAACTCTGAATAGGGTTTCGAAAATCTTTGTATAATTTATATTTTTGTCATAATTAAGGAATGGTGCAAACACGAAATGCACACACGCGAAAAATAATTCCCGATCTCCAACCAATAAGGCATCAACGATAGCAATATTTCACCGGATATACGTATAAGCGACCTAGATTACAAATTAAAAAATTTAATTACTAAGAAAAGCTAAATTAAATTGAAATAAAATGTCTTTTTAAATAAAAATGTGTGGCCCACAAATTTCAAGTGCCAAAACCAGCGCGTTTGCTAAAATATGCTGTCGCAGATTGAACAGTCTTAAATTGAACCGATTAAAGGTGCAACTATCCCTGTTATTCAAATTCGTCGATTTAATATTTTTAATGTGGCAGATGACTGAATGTGTTTGACTGAAGTGGGTTAACACAGATTTCAAATGTCGAAAGCTTGATTATACATTTTCCACACTAAACTGCTTTGAGGTTGATGTGCAGAAATTTTAATGAATACGAAGACGGAGTAGTTTCTTTCTTTACCTGATCTGCGTTTTGACTAACGCAGCTTTCATTGTTCCAGTAATTTTCTTTTGACAATATATTTCGGCCTAAATTACCGTAGGCCGTCATCAGTTGCATTTCGCGAAACAAATGAAATGCAACTGATGTAGGCCTACGGTATGTTAGGCCGAAATATATTGTTCAAATAAAATTACCGGAACAATAAAAGCTGCGTTAGTCAAAACGCAGATCAGTTAATTTCAATTAATCCAGGTTCGCAACAAAGAACTTCCTTCAAGAAACATTTAACATTTCAAATATAATAGTAAAAAAATGTAATTTTAAAGCGTTTGAAAAATATCTTTGAAACAAGTACACGTAGCGTAGATTTGGAGTAAAACTTAGTTTTCACAGGAATACCATGGAAACATTGTATCCTAAAACTAGCCAAAATAAAAAAACAAGACATTCCCACTCAGCCACTTACCATCAGCAGAACAAAGCGACGACTGATCGAGCACACCGAACGATGAAAGTGATATTGCGATGTTGATGTCACGAGAGCCCGGAATCCTCGAGAGATAAATTACATTTGGTCGAGCGGGCCATGGGACTTACAGTATCAACAGCTACATGATTCGCTCCAACAACCATGGTAAATGAAGCGCATATTAGAATAACAGGTCAACCCGTAATCCCAGAATCACATGAGCGCTGCATCAAAGCGGATGTTCAGAGCGTCTAAAACAGTTAACTGAATCTTTGAGCGCCACACAGCGACAAACCTATGCAAGACGACCTACGTGCACTCGCCTAAGTGTCGGCAACTATGTTATGGTCGCAAAGGCCGAGCCCACGTCACTGCAGGCTGTCAATGGTTGTCCGTATCGTGTGGAAAGTGTGGACACAGCAAAATACAGTTGTCGATATCATGACCGTTGGACACGAGAGGTCGCACTTGATCGATTAAGTAGAGTGCGAAGGCTGAATCCCGAGGGAGGAAAATGAAGCAATAGCATTTGAGTAATTTATCAAATGCATTTGCTAATCATGATATGAATTTTAGAAAAGTAACAAATTTTAGTTAGAAACGAAATTATAGCTCGATATCATTACGATTTTGTGAATTATGTCTTTGAAATTGATCATAAGAAGAATATTCCGAAATGGTATAATCAAAAGGTTAATGAGCTAACTGTTAAGATTTCTTACGATAATTTACAATCTTTCAGCATTAACTGTAATATGTTTTATAATCTCATAATAATGTTCGATAATGGGTGTTTTATGCATTTGGATTAAAAGGATTTTCATTGTACCCTTCCTATGTGAATAGACCAAAAGAAATTTTATCAGATATAAGAAACCATTCTTTCTCATTATCTCCTCAAGTATCTACTAATGAAAATATCTTTATATATAAATTGGAAGGCAAAACAGGATAGAAATATGTAAACATAGAGAGTGTGAAAAATGGAAACCAATCAATTGCGTGCGTCACATCCAGTTCAAACTCAATGCCTGCCCATGCTTATTGTGCGTGCATAAATCCGGCTGCAATTTGTTTATCCATAAGGCTTCATATGTGGTTAGCTCTTTTTGGTTATTGCATTCTGAATGCTACGTTTGTAGAATATACGTGTGATGTTTCCATGATGTGTTGCGCAATTGCATATGTGTATACTCCATTTGATTTAAAACAGGCGTTAATTAACTGTCTGGTCAATCGGCCTATATAAGTTGATCGACAACTTGCGCATGTATATTGGTAAATAATATTTGATGTCGACATTAACGGCTGTTTCTATTTGATTGATGGTAAAGGCAAGTGTGTTACCCTAAATAACACTCGTATATTAGCTGCATTAAATGTGCGTGTTATTTCCGCTTCAAATTTCTTTCGTGCCATTCGGGAAACTGTATCCCCCTTAAATGGGATGTTCAGGTAGACTGTTTTCTTTTCTGGCCCGTAATACGTCTGTTTCTGTTTAATTCCCCTTTTAATAATTTATTCAATTATTTGTCTTGGATAGTCATTAGACATTAAATCGTCAATTACTTTATTATATTCGTTTTCTTTTGAATATTGACTAACCAACTTGTCAACTATTGAAAAGCATCCACGAACTTCTAATGATTTATATTGAAACGGCACAAAACTCCTTTAATGCAAATGCTGTGCAGATCATGTTGTTTTATGGAAAATTGGTATGTTTAATTTACCATTAGTTTCTTTCTTTAATAGTACATCTATGAAAGGCAGACGATTATCTTTCTTGTGCTCTGACGTGAAAACGAAATTCTTATTTGCTTTGTTGAAACTTTGAAGTAGTGTTTCGTGATTACGACCTGTTATTAAGGACAAGAAATATATTAAATCTTGCATTTCAAAAGAAAAATGATTTCATTGTCTAAGTTTATTATTTGTTGAACAATTCACTTCAATTCAATATTAATGTTATTCCGTGAAGAAATGGCAGATCTCTATGTAAGTTTAGAACAAAAAGAGATCAAATTGTTTAAAAAATCTGCTCTTAAGTAAAATAAAGCTTCGACAAGATATGTTGGATGAAGAGTTAACCCCTTTATTGAAGACTAGTTGCTTAAAATAAGACAGGGTTATAATGAAATCGAGGTGTAAATGTTTTGATAATTATTGTTATAAAGAAGTTGAAAAGCTGGTATTACCGGTAGATATAATCGAAAGTGGTTTTATATTAGAATTTGAAGACCTATTTGGTAAATTGATGCACAAAGTTAAGAACTTCGAACATATGTCTGTCTTAAATACTGTTTTATTTTTGAAGAATTATGCTCTGTACAAGTATGTATTGGGTTTTGAACCTAGTAACAAGTGGATTCAGTTTGACAGAAGGATAAACCAAAGGCAGCATGAACGGAAAGTATAATCTCATGCACACTTGCATATGTCTGTCTTATCAGATTCTTTGTTTAGTAGCGAGCAAAAACAAGAATTGTATTGTGAAGTGATAAATGTTCTAATGATAAAAACTAAATCAATAAAGCTCAACGATAATTTATAAATGTCAATGGATATACTTCTTCATTTACCTATGGAATTTATGAGCCAACTATGCTTATTTTTTAACAAATTTGTTAGGAATTGTGTTCTTATATCCAACATTTTATTGATAGTGACATATCCATAGCCTAAATTCATAAGAACGATTGATGCTAATTATTAATTTATATTTATGATACCTTCTCTCGTGACGGTAATTGAGTGTTACTTATTGGAACATATTAGTTCATTTTACCTATTGTCTTTGAAAAATGCCAACGTGGATTCACAAAAGGTCGATCGACCACAACGATTTTTTTGTCCCGATTAAATTGTTGATGCATTAAAAATTTACATTGGTATACTATTATCGTTATATTCAATATATTTTTATGCTATTTTGAATCTTCTAACTTCAATAAAGCTCAATCCAAATATTCTAAAACTGTTGCATTTTTATCTATATAATAGAATCGTGATCATTCAATTTAATAATAACAAATCTAGACGGCTACGAGTCACATCTTTGATATCAAAGTTCTCGATCGTGGTGTAACGCGCAGCTCCCCGTTAAAACCCAACTAATCGCAATTTCGGCCTATACGAATTCTGGTTTTAGAAATCTTTCTCTTAGCTGTGATTTTAAAGACAACCTCTGTTATTTTCAAGTAGTTTTAATTGAGATTTCATGAACAGCAATTTTATTCGTCATTAATAGGGTTTTGTTTAATAATGCTAGTATGAAGATTAATTTAATTTTTGGACATCAATTAACTCCTCATATAAAAATAAATCAATTTTATTTTTGGACATTTGATGTTATCGCTGGTTTCGTAAAACAATATTGTAATTTTTGGAAAAATTGTAAATTTTTTTTGGAAGTTCTTTTTTTCATATTGTCGAAGTTTTTGACTTGTCTTGTCGAAGGAAAATGTTGGAGTTTTGATCTGAGTTGCTGAATTGCACAAGCGGGACACTGCGTGGTTCCATTCTACGACTCTTTGCTAATAAATCATTGTAATCTTCTTGTCGATTGTTCTTTTTAATTATCAGCGAAAAGAACCACAAATTTGCTTCGGGTATTTAACGTGAATATTTGTTTTAAGGTCTCAATCATTCTGGTTCAGTAATCTGTGGATATCAGCGTATCCTGGTAAGCTTATTTAATATAATATATAAATTGCAAGTAATTTAATAATATTATGGCTGGGTTATTAAATACTGAGGATACAGAGCAGTTGGCTAGTGGACCTAAGGATTGTAGCTTAAGAGATAGTTCAGAGGAACTTAAGTGTTCCAAGATAGATGATCATTCCGCATATATGGATTTTCCGGGCCTGGCATCCAAGAGACCCCCTTATGGTAGTGACCAAAGGGCCTCTACAGCAACATTGTTCATAATACACGTATGATAATTCGAATTAGCCTTCTCCCATCGCGACAATGGGAATTAAATATTGAGACTATTTATGAGCATATCACACGCACCTTATTTCTTCCGACGTCATCTACCAGGCAAATGTAGGAATAGCATAGCA
>JAQBSW010014856.1:0-10870 GCA_029291075.1 Eudiplozoon nipponicum | reverse complement strand
ACGGTGGAGGGGTCGATGATCTTTTGATTGGCGAGATCAACAATGAGCCGAAATTTCAGAAGGAAATCAAGGCCTATTATATTATGTGAGACCTTGGCAATGATGAAGTTGTGAGAAAATTCACGTCGTAGTCCTATGTTGAGTGTGCGGTACCGGCAGACACAAGTTGGTATAGGTTCGCTTGTAGCTGTTGCGAGAAGAACGCCTAGCGACATCTCGGCCATTGAATCACCCTTGAGAACTGAGACTGCTGCACCTGTGTCTACGATGAACACTTCGCCAGTCTTGAAATCAAGAAGGTGCAGAAGCTCGTTGGGCTATTTGGCCGGGTCATGCAAACAAGTAGGCTGGTGATTGCGACCGGCGTTGTCCGTTTGGTTCTGTAAGTGAAAAATTCGGCGTGGACGGAAAGAGTCGACAGGGATGTCGGATTGTAGTTGGCTTCTTCCCTGTAGCGCCGTTGATGCCGTTGATGCACAGAAAGTCCGGTTTTCTACTTCCTGCGCCAGACTTTTCCCGATACTGGTGCACCCTTGTGCCTGTGGTCTGTTGTCAACAAAATTCCCAGAAGACCACGATCAGGATAATCTATTTTTATCCCAAATAAATGAAAAAGAAAGTCAATTTAATTAAACCAAAAAAACAGAACAATACTCAATATCCTGGCGCGGTCGCCAATTTTGTAAACGCCCCGGCTTCAAGTAAATGCTGTACGACGTTACAACTCGGTTAAGGTGCTCTGGATATAGATATTGTTATGATAGGGGGGCCCTTAACAGGGCCTGGTCGTGCGTTCTCCGGAATTATTCCGAGTGTGAAGATGTCCTAGAGCCTTGGGTTGACTCTGGCTGTGGTTCCTTCTGTTGTTGCGTTGTAATCACGATGTGGAAAACTTCGTTGAAGTTCTGCATTAATTGGCTCGTCTCGCTGGTTGTACCGCAACAAGATGAGTCACGGATGTTGCCAATTGTTGGTGAAACAAATCCAATCACCAGCGTAGGTATTGACAGCCGACAGCACGCACACGCGTAACGCAAAGCAGAAGGCAAATGCGACAACTGACTTGCATGGCAAATTGCCGTGCTTAAATACCATGCCATAGTAATATATGTCTACTTGCACACTATTGGTTAATCGGCAAGTTTCGCTTTTTTCTCATTGGTGCAACGTAAATAAAATTGAATTTAATTTACGCAATATGTCGGCAATTAATTTGTGTCGTTACACTAAATTACAAATCCAATTGGAACGTTCCGGCTAGAATTCCGTGCTACGTTACTAATAAAACGAAACAAAAATCCCGAGATAGCAACTACTGTTGGTGGTCTTTAATAAGGCCTGGAAGACAACCACCAGGAAATGCATTGTGGAATTTTGAGTACCCACAGAATAGGGATATCCAGAATCCTTCTATACACACTTTCTCTTGGCATCATATCTGTTGGTTGGTGATCTATTGACCAGATGCACATGAAAAAGTTGTATTAACGATGTAGAATTTGTTAATTACTGTTCGTAAGCATTGACTTGTCTTGTTGAATGTAACCTGAAAAACCAAGAGGGCTGGCACACGTAAAAATCCGATTAATGAATGATTGATTACGTATGACTGGACGCGCCGCATCAAGAAGATTGGTGTTAATAAAGACTAGATTATTTAGTAATAAAGCGTAATAAATGCAAGTACAGCAGTCAACGTAGATAGTCTAAGCAGCAGGGAAGGCGTCAGGAATCACAGATAGTGAGCAGAACCGAATTTGTTGCGTGGTAATTGCATCGCGCATGTATAGATGCGAAGTCACACGTGTTTGGTCAGCAGAAGTTTGCGCGTCCTCATTTGTACAGCGTATTAAATTTTGAATCTATGTTTGATAAAATTTCGGCGAATTAATTTGAGCCGATACTCCATTTTTCTCTCTGAGGAAAAGAAAATGAGAAAACTTATTCTGGCTAGGCTTGATTAGTACTGTAAGGCAGGATTCCAAACCATTTAAAAACTGGTTAAATTTGCCCATTTGTTAACAAAATGTATCGTAGTATGCTGGACTGTTGCATACTCGTTAATTACTTTAACAAAGATATGATGCCAATCTACCACTGGAAATTGCCACACAAATTTTTATCCGTAGAGTTTGATTATACCGTGTGCAGCGAATTCAAGCAGTAATGATAAGTCTTGAGAGTTGCAGTGTGGAATTTAAAAATTGGATTGTAACTGTAGATGCCTAGTCTAAGTTTGTTACATGGGTAGACTGGACCATTGTCAATGAGAGAGCTCGATACAACTAAGAGAGCTAGTACGTGCTCGACGTTGTGGTTCATGACATTTGTTAATGAATGTGAACTGCCTATCTGATGAAATTTCGGCATGCATGATAATTGTATATACTATGATCTGCACCCGATAACTACTTATTTTGGCTAAACAAGTAGTTAGCTCTAAATAACTGGACATTTTAAATTAGGCAAGTGTGGGCTTGTCGCGAGCCATACATTGCATTAGCATAGTGTATAAACAAAACATGAAAATTAAAATTTAAAAACAAAAGAAATATACTCAAATACCAAAGAACTGTTCATAGACGATACACAATTGTTATCTAAGAACAGCTGGTTATAGGACGCGAGGCAAGTGTGTATGAATAAAAGTGATCATGTGGATCCATATGAGGTGATCAAGTTATGTGATATAGAGTGCAAGTGGTGCGCAAATAATTAGCATATGATACATTTCGCGTAATGCAAAGAAATTTACTGCTTGGTTGAGATTGTAGACATGTAGATCGTGAAATGTATTGAGAAGTTAGTATATTGCCAAGATTAGACGGTTCGGGAAAAGGTTTCAACATTTCTACGCTAACCAAAGTACGTATCACATCTTGCATGATAATTAAAGTATAGGATGTCTGAACAAAATCAGGTAAGGACCGTGATACTTGGGTTGCAATAGTGTAACAGCAGCATATTTACGAACGAGTACTTTCTTTCATTATGGAGCTGCGGATCAACAAAAACAGGCCGAGGAGCATGTCTCGACAACTGAGCAGACATGTTGCTGAAATAAAGTCGAATGTGAGAAGATTCGACTTCTGTGTAATCCTGTGCGGTTGGTAAACTTGTGAGATGTCTAGATAGGCTTATGTCTGTTCCATACATGAGTTGTAACGCAGACGTTTGGATAGATTCGCGAATACGAGAAAGCTTTTAAAGGAGGACTAAATGTAATGCGTCGACCCAGTTACCATTAGGAAGCTAAAGATGCTTTTATCAACTCATGCATTCTTTCTACCATACCGTTAGAATGTGAGTGGTAGTCTAGCAAAAAGTGCATCTAAAAAACTGCACGGTAATTTTGAAATGAAAGGATGAGAAGGATATAACACTATCAGTAATAATCTCGTTTGGAACAGCATAATTTTCTAACCATGCAGAGATAAAACAATTGGTGACTTTGTCTGGACAAATGGTGCTGATCGGCAAAGTCGCATGGACATCTGATGAATCTATCAATCGTAGTTATAAAGTACATAAAATATTGAACTTGAGTTAGAAGAACTATTGTAGGAGACATTTTGCGGGTTAGCTATCTAGTTCGTGATTCTGTACCCTTCCTACATATCCATGGTGGCTATTGTTACTACCCGTACTCATGATCAGTCTCTGATCTTTTTCGGATGGTTGATGTAAGAAGGCTAAAACGAGTTATCAAAAGTATATTGTAAACAATGCTGCAAATAGAAATAAAATTCACAGTTGGTTCAAATTGACCGTGCTCTGGTCGGCAATAAAAACAAATTTTAACACAAATGAATGTCTCAAACACTAGTCACAGTCAAACTAAATCGTCCGTATTCTAGACGGCAAAAGTTAAAATGTGTTCTGTTTATAAAGAAACATATTTTGCACACAAGCAGTTATTCTTTCACAAATGTCTGAATTGAAATGAATATATGCAACCGATTGAAAATACATGATGATATGAACATAATCACTGTTAAAAGTTGTCACTGAAAATGAATGTGTGTAATCCGTGTAAAGACTTCAATGACAAAAATTCACAAATACTTAGTTCACTGTTTGCTATGTTTTTAACTCATGTCATTATAATAATCCATTATTCTCTGAAATTCGGATAGACATAGTTAAATGTGAAGAGTAAATCCCTCGAGTAGACTGCGAATAATCCAACTGAGCAAAATAAATCCACTGTGACACAATAGTCCACCGCGTGTTCCATGCGTATCGTGCGCGGTTCTGTTTATTTAATAAACAACCTTATTAATTACAAATAAAATTGCAGTTCAGGAAATTTTAATTAAAACTGCTTGAAACTAACAGAGATTGTTTCTAAAATCACAGTTAAGAGAAATATTGTGTAAGAACAGAGTTAGATTATTTGACCTTAAAGAGCACTGTATTTGTCAAAATCGAACATCGTTGGGTTGTAACGCGGAGCCGCGTGTTACACTATATCGATGTTAGCAGTAGCTAGACGTGAAGTTTTTGGGAAACGTTCCAACTTAGAATGAGTGTGCTGTGCGATTTTGTTCTTTTAGCATAGAGCAATATTCTGAGATACATTGCTCAGCGTTCTGCCAGAGTATTTGACTCCAGAAACGATCTGTAATAAGTTTGGCAATTGCCTTAAAAATTTGGTGAGAAATAGAGTGAATGGAGTTAAAAACAATTCTCTAGAGGCTGTTGAACAGAAATGGTTTGTTGGACTGTATACCCGTGAAGTAGGCAATGAATAAATCTTCCTAGATTCGGCATATGAACTTGCTGTAGTGAAGAGCTATTGATAAGTAAATATGGGCATCACCGTGTTGGACTGCTCGTAGGATGGATATTGTTAATGCAGGTTTATTGAGAATCACGGTGTTGAATGGGAATGGCAAAGATGAATGTAGTTGTATCTATATGTATGGCCTTGAAATAATATTTTTGTCGCCTTTAAAAGAAATATGTCAATTTCCCTTTCACTCAGACGTGACATCTGACTGTTTATTCTGACAGGGTACTTTGCGACTTTTTAAGTCACTATGCAAAGTACGCTAACTAATAGTGCATGATCTGTTAAGAAAACAAATCAACTGCTCCCTAAAAAACGGCGAGGAGTTCTCGACTGAAAGTGTCGTATGTAGATTCTACTGGTTGTAGAGTACGTGATTAAGATCTAAAGGCTTCTGAATTCCGTTAACACCTTTTACTAAGGTGTCCTTAATAGGAAATTCAGAAGCATAATTTGTGAATATAAATGTCATTGGAAATCTAGATGTGTTAGCATGGTAACATTTGTTAAGGAGTTGATGGAATGACCGAGTAATTACTCGTCATCAGACGACCAAGAAATAGTGGATTTTCTGTTTATTCGTTTTTCAATTCCGCCGTTGTCAATATAAGGAATATTATTAATTTGATAGACCAAGAAGGAATTTTCGATAGTATCTGGGGACACTAAATATTTTCTGTAAGTCTTTCAGTCTTTGGTGACGCAATTTTATTGATCGAATTGATCTTAGACGGAAATGACTGTATAACTTGATGTGAAATATAATGCCCTAGGAAATCAACAAATTTTGTTGCAATTTGCGTTTTGTCACAATTGATCTTAAGTCCGTGATCTGATTAATGTGATAAGACATTTCTTAGATACTTGGCATGACAGTGGAGGTATGGGCTCAAAACCATTTTGTGATTAAGATATGGCATGTATTAAAGGACGTCATCGCACAGAATGTTGTCCATGATCCTCTAGAATATCTGAGTGCCACACTTGATAAAAAAGCATGTAAAGGTATGAAAAAATTACGAAAAAAGTGATGACGGCAATTTTATCTATATCTCCTGGCGCCACCAAAATGTGGTGTTAGCCTTGTCTGAGGAAAATCACTAAAATGTAATTACTAACACTGATTTTGTCAATCAATGTGTTCATAGCGAGAATAGGGTATGTATCGGATTTTTTTACATAATTGAGCTTGCGGTAGTCCATGCAGGCTCAGCATGTCCAGGTTTAGTTAGAGGCCAAATGTAATGGTGATGCTCATGAACGTTTTGATTTTCTAATGATGCCCTCTTCCAAATTCTTGAAAATCTTCTTGGTCAGTTTCAGTTTAGATGGGTATAAAGATCTCTTCTTAAGTGTGATAGGTTGACTTTTGTGATTATATGGTGCATCGTGTTAGAGACACACAGCTATGACTTGCGAAGATCAAACAACAACTTGTGTACTCGATATTTCTGTCGAAGGGTGCATTGCAAATGAATATATAATCTATAGTTCAAAATGTTTGGAGGCAAGTGTCCAGAAATTTTGCTCAAGTCCAATGGAGAGGTCAATGATATTTTGATTTGCAATATCAATATTCAGCCGATAATTTAACAGGAAATAAAGGCCTAATATTTTGTGCGAGAACTTGGCATCGATGAAGTTGTGAGAAAATTCACGTCACAAACCTACTTTATGAGAACAATACTGGCAACCACAAGTAGCAAGGGGCACCCCGTAGCCTTTGCGAGTAGTACAACAAAAGTCATCTCGGCCATGGAGTGACCCCTGAGAACAGGAATGGTTATACCTTTGTCCACGATGAATTCTTCTCCCGTTTTAAAATCGATAAGATGCAGTAGTTCATTGGGTTGCTTGGTCGGGGCATAAAGGCAATTAGACTGGTCATTGTTCATGAAATTATCAATTTTTTGTCTTCGAGTTTATAACTAAACAGACGAAAGAGCTCAGCATAAACTGCAACAAAAGGCGTTTGGAAGTTGCTAATATCTTTTTTGCATGAAGAATAGGCACTGTTTATTTGTTGTTGCTTGTTGTCATCGACGAAAGGAAACTAGTATCCGTTTGATAATTTCTCCGAACGGTGCAGGCATTTTCCACAAGTATAGAAATACTTTTGATGATTATGGCATCAAGTCTTGAGAGATTATCCACTGAAGGATCAAGGCGATCTCAATTTTTGTTTTTAAATATTTGTGTTGTTTAGACGGAGATATAGATCCTTGGTTTTATTAGCTTCTGCTGTGTCTATGACTTATCTTTTTAAAATTTTAGTCAAATCTGAATAAATATCACTTTATAGAGGATAGCCTAACGTCATCACATGTGAGGCTGGCGGATGAATACTGAGCTGAATTTTGTTTTAAGTCATTCGTGTTTAGATGTAGCTTATCGGACATTAAAATTAGTACAATAAAAACGCATAACGGGACTTAACTTAAAAAGAATTTAATTAAAACTTACGTGAATATTTACTTTTAATGCTAATTTCAAAACGGTTACGAAAACTGCTACAACTGTTTGAATTGAGTATTGGGAACTAATTGCCCCTGATAAATTCGTCAAATGTACTTAAATTCAGCCAAAACAAATTAAACACTGATTATGGTGCAAAAACAGTCGCCGTGAAATAAACTCGTAGGAGTGACAAAAATTCAAACTTTTTGAATTACAGATTTCATTGTCTTTATTTGGAAATATACAAAATTTGAATCACAGATTAAGCAGGATGGAAAAAGTGGAATGATCCAGTGATAAAAATCTGATAATATGCGTATTAGATATGCTGATGTCAGTTGATTGGTATTCATCAAATAGTTCCCGTCAATAAACAATTAGTATTTTTAAAATTTGCATTATGATTTTTATTATGGAAGCAAGTTGTGAAATAAATTAGAAACTGTAACACTGCTCTCCGATCCTGGCGAGTTCACTATTGTAACGATCCGGCTAGAGTGCCATGCAACATTACTAATAGGATAAAAAATGGATTCGGAGAGAGCAGTTACAAATTCAATAAGGCCTGGAATAAATTTGCAGTCGAATGCTGCGTGAGATTGTGAGTACTAGCTGAATGTGAATGTTCAGAAGTCCTTCTAGGTGATCCTTTGAGTAGATGCACCTGAACAAGTATAATTGACGAAGCAGTTTGCATTATTTGCTGTTTGTAGGTCTTGGCTCGTCTTGTTGATGATCCGTGGCAACCTCGAGATAACTGGCACACGTAGAATACCGATTGATAGATGATCAATTAAGTTTGACTGAATGCGCAGTAACACAAAGATTAGCGTGACTGAAGTCTTGTAGAATTAATGACACAGCGTGGTAAACGAAAGTGGGACAGTTGGTGTAGATATTCAGTGCAGAAGAGTATGCGACAGCAATCACCGATAGGGAGCAGAGCAGAATGTGTAGCATGGTAATTGCATTGCATTTTTACAGATGCGAAGTTGTTCGTAATTGACCAACGAAAGGTTGCACGTTCTTATCGGCCCAGCTTTTTGAAATTTTTAATTAATTTTTGACAAAATTTTAGCAAATTAATTTGAGCCGTCACAGTCCTAACACCAGCAAAATTTCATTGTCGATTTATTTTCACAGCGCACCTGGCTTGTTTAATAAAGTCTAACTATCTCCTAAATTATTTTATGATTTGGAATTAATTGTCTTCTGTAAATTATTGGTGATGCTATTGCCTTGAAAAGTGCACTATATATATATTAATATGCTCCGTTGTATGAGGTATTTTGTGAGGTAGCGGTTTATTTAGCGATGCTATGATATTCCTACATAGGCCTGGTAGCTGACGTTAAAAGAAATCGTGTTCGCGTGTCTTTTTATAATCAGCCTCATTTATAGCGGACGCCCATGCCCTTCTTTCCAGTGTCGTGATTTGAGAAGGCTAAGTTGAAGTACCATATGTATATTATGGACAAAGTTACAAAGTAAATTAAAATTCAATGTTAGTCAATATTGACCGTGCTCTAGACTGCAACAAAATAAAATATTGCTAACACAAAGTTAATATCTAGACACAAAAGCAGTAAGTCATAAATCACGATAAATAGTGCCTTAGCAGTATATTTTAGAGTCACTGATAAACGATTAAGAACACACAAAAAAATCCTGGCTTTGATAGCTTAGACACAGTAATTCAATGCATGCTACTGGCGTGCTACGCGCGGGTGTGTGTTGTTTTTGAAACAAATATTTATTAATTACAAATAAAATTGCAGCTCAAGGAATCTCAACTATAAATGCTTGAAACTAACAGAGATTGGTTATAAAATCACAATTAGGAGAAAGATTGCATAAAACCAGAATTAGCACATTTGACCCTGACGAAATTCAGTCTCGTTGGGTTGTAACGCGGAGCCCCGCGTTACACTATACCTTGAGGATATAATGGAATAGAATTTAATAGTAAACATCATCTAACAAATATTTAAGTCACGTTTCGCACAAACTTCATTTTATGCCAAATTTTAGAATTATTATGAAAAACAATTCACTGTGTAATTTTGTAACAAGTAATGATTTTGATTTTTATAACATTGGCTTTGTCTTGGCTAAATGAAGACTTTGTAAATAATGAATTAAAATGGCTTGATGTTCTTTATTTAGACAAGATAGATCACTGATTAAACTAGTTGGAGGAGTCACTATATCTTGTAAATATATATTTGATGCCTTGTAACACGCGGCTCCGCGTTACAACCCAATGAATATCAATTGTGTGGAGGAAGATAATTCCTCCGCCAAAATTAAAGTGACATTAACTGATAAATTTAAACCACCATTGGCTGATTGAAACGAATTTTATTTAAAAAAGGATTTTTCCATTTATTTTCCATAACTTTCTTTGTTTAAACATTTGAATTTGAATTGTGCGCCATTTTCAGTTTTCGATGATTACTGTCCTCGATTGGTTGTATCTTCCTCGGCCTGCTGCAAATGTCTCATTTTTTTCATTTAAAATTTGATCGATTTCTACAATATACGCCTGCGAACGCTGCCTTCTATTTGTTATTGATGTACGCATTTGGGGACGTTCTGGAACAGGTAATTTAATAATTCTGTTTTTCGCGTCTATTTCTTTCCAGATTATTTGTTCGGGTGTTTTGTAACGTGAAAGGTCATCACATCCCGATTGCCTAACATTAAGTGTCCTTTTAAAAATTAAATTCGATCGATATGGAAGCTCATCTTAATTTTGAGGACACTAGCAAGTTAGCGCAAGACATGGCAGGTATGAATTTAGCAGATGTGAATGAAAATACAAGCTTATCAGATTCTACTGCTAATTATAGGACTGATCACGATCTGGCATCTATGGGGTTCTCAGACACGAATAGGTGCCTATATGAATCCAATAAGAAAGAGTCATGAAGTTGGAACTAGATCTGGTCATTTTGCAATATCTCCACCATTGGTGGGGAATGTTGCGAGCAAGCTATTCTCTTTTTCAAAAATTTACAAAATTTACAATCAATTGCCAAAGGGGCTTAGAGAAACGCCTCCATCTAAAATGTCTTTTAAATTTTTATCTACCGAACTAGAAAAAGTGTTCAATCCTGCTGATATTTTTAATTTTGATTATGATAATACTTTCTCATGGTTAAATAAAAGACAGGATTAATTGTTTTTCAGCAGCATAACTTCTCGAGATTCTATCTTCAAGTTTTGTATTATTAAAACTGAAATGTTATGCATTATATCATCATGTTAATCAACAATACATACAATCAATTATTAGTCATGGTTCCCTTTTTTTGCAAAATGTTACACTCGAATTATACCTTAAATTTTCCTATTTTTGATGAAGAATCTATCACTCTTTACAGCCGAACTTTCTGATGCTGATAAATTGTACAGTACAACTAATTGCACATATTTATGTGATGTGATATCTTTTTATATTGTACATTTTCCAATTTTATTATTTGATGGAACATGTGTGGTTTGAATCCAAATAAAGATATTCTATTCTATTCTATTCTATTCTAAATATAGTTCTCTTTAAGTTAAAATAGTCTAACTCTGGTTTATACAATATTTCTCGTAACTGTGATTTTAGCA
>JAQBSW010014855.1:0-10870 GCA_029291075.1 Eudiplozoon nipponicum | reverse complement strand
ATTGGTGTACATTGACACCACATCTAAACTCGCCAATCTATCGTTTTCATTAAGCTCACATTTATCTACAATCTCAATCCAAATGGTATGAATTCATCACAGTATGGCCTAAGAAGTACGAATATTTCTTTATTCTATGACATAGAAACTTAGACATTTTATATGTTGGAGAGTGTTGGACATTAACAATAACTCTCAAAGGGCTGTCTGGTTTATGTATCTTTACTAAACCGTACACTCTAGGAGCGACTGTATCTCTTTGTATGAGAGCGTTACCATGCGCTTGATCTAATTCTCCTTCAGCAATCATATTATTGACCAATAATTTAACTTCTCCTTGTAGCTTATCCGTAGGATCTTTATTAATTTTAGTGTATACCTCTATATTCAAGTATGTATTAGGTTTTGCGAACCTAGTAACAAATTAGTTCAGTTGTGACCAGAAGGATAAACCAAAGGCAGCATGAACGGAAAGTATAATCTCATGCACATTCGTTTCGTGCTTACTGGCGACTCATCAGTAGGAGCCGGTATTACGCCCTTTAACCACTATATATTTGGTAGAAGAATGTGGAATAATAGGACGGTACAATCTCCTAGACGAATGTGTAAACCTGTCATAGTGAAGCTAACATAATCTAAAGTCAACGACAATACGGCTTCAATGCTAACTCACACTATATAATATATATACCGAGTCTGTAAAGGATACTAACACTATGGCTATTGTGTTAGTAACTGATACCGTTTTTGAAATCGATGAGTACCGGTTACTAACACTATGGTTTCCGAGTCGGTACATGATACCAACCTGATGGATATAAATTTATGCTAAAGTTCACCCAAATTGAGAATTACAACAATTTCCGATCACCTGTTACTCCAGTTAAACCATACACTCTGGCCTTCATCGATATCAGTTATCACATTTCGCGGTAAGCATGACATTATTCAATTCAATATATTACAGTTAAATACTGTTTTGTTGCGAAGAACTAATATATATGCAAGTATGTATTAGGTTTTGCGAACCTAGTAACAAATTAGTTCAGTTGTGACCAGAAGGATAAACCAAAGGCAGCATGAACGGAAAGTATAATCTCATGCACATTCGTTTCGCGCTTACTGGCGACTCATCAGTAGGAGCCGGTATTACGCCCTTTAACCACTATATATTTGGTAGAAGAATGTGGAATAATAGGACGGTACAATCTCCTAGACGAATGTATAAACCTGTAATAGTGAAACTAACATAATCTAAAGTCAACGACAATACGACTTCAATGCTAACTCACACTATATAATATATATACCGAGTCTGTAAAGGATACTAACACTATGGGCATTGTGTTAGTAACTGATACCTTTTTTAAATCGATGAGTACCGGATACTAACACTATGGTTTCCGAGTCGGTACATGATACCAACCTGATGGATATAAATTTATGCTAAAGTTCACCCAAATTGAGAATTACAACAATTTCCGAACACCTGTTACTCCAGTTAATCCATACACTCTGGCCTTCATCGATATCAGTTATGAAATTTCGCGGTAAGCATGACATCATTCAATTCAATATATTACAGTTAAATACTGTTTGTTTTGAAGAGCTAATATATATGCAAGCATGTATTAGGTGTTGCGAACCTAGCAACAAATTAGTTCAGTTGTGACCAGAGGATAAACCAAAGGCAGCATGAACGGAAAGTATAATCTCATGCACATTCGTTTCGTGCTTACTGGCGACTCATCAGTAGGAGCCGGTATTACGCCCTTTAACCACTATATATTTGGTAGAACAATGTGGAATAATAGGACGGTACAATCTCCTAGACGAATGTGTAAACCTGTAATAGTGAAGCTAACATAATCTGAAGTCAACGACAATACGACTTCAATGCTATCGGGAACTCATCAGGTACCAGTCAGAATTTGCTGCGGACAGGGCTCGAACTTGGGCACTTCCTCATTTAGTGTGATATCCTTTCAGTAACGAGAGATTAGGGATGGTTAGTTGGAATATTGTGTCTTAATGTATGCCATATATGCTCCACCTAAAGGAAAAATAGACAACCTAGTTAAATTAGTTGGTATATAGCAGAAAATTGTGTGTAGTGTGGTGTGTGCGGCAGGGTGGCTCAGTGGTTAGAGGACCATATTCCGATGAAGACGTGCCCAGTTGCGAGCCCTGTCCGCGGCAAATTCTGTCCCGTACGTGATGAATTCCCATCAAGGACGAAATCGGTCTACAGATGAATTGCCTTTTCTACGCTTTACAATTCTTAATTTTTACTGACCTTTGTAAGTAAATAATAGGTCAGGTGCTTATATCAAAATCGCAACCTAGAATATAATAAATGTTGTCACGCCCGCACAGCAATGTTTGTTCAATTCAACTAAATATGGAATTGCATGAAATTACAGTTATCATGAACTAATTATTCTTGTCGATTTTTTACTGTAGTTGTGCATGGTTACACTTTCCCGGACTATATATATATATATATATATATATATATATATATATATATATATATATATATATAATATATCCACTTTGTATAAACGTAGAACTGATGGCACATTGTGCAGATCTATTTTCAATAAGAATTCAAGGATTGAGCATTATATAAATTTTAAAATCTATTTTTATTGAAATGAAGAAACAAATATTGTCTAAGGCCTTGTGTAATAGGATACTGCGTACTTGTTAATTTGACTGTTTGCAGACTCATGGTGATGGAATGCGATCTCTTATTTTTAAGTTCAACTCACAACATATTAGAGATATTTATTAACTACTGTCATAATAAAATCCCCTATGAACGGATGTATAGTTGATGAGGAACCAGCGTTTGCTCATCCTTGATATTTTGGTGAAGAGACAATGAAACGCATACACGAAAGATTTCGTTCCGCTTTGTCATTTACACGTTTTGCAGCTGAAATAGTTTTGAAGAAGATCCACCACTAAATTTTGTCTAAACCGTTTGAAAGACAGGTTCAGTTTAATCTGCATCTAATGCTTCCTGTAAATAGAAATTTTTCTCCGAGTAATCACGTGTAGGCAGATGCCATACCTAGTTTAATTGTGCGAGCACAAAGTTGAATTTGCACGTTCACATTTAACTAAGAATATATTTTCTTGCGACAGACTAACGAAACAAATTTCAATTTTAATAAAGGATAGGTGTATGAGCAAGCTACTTTATTTGGAGGGTATCGGAACAAATAAACAATGTCCAGAATTATGCAAACAAACTAATGTATTCATGCATTGGCATTACCATGGGACTTTCCAAGCACGTACGGAATTGTGTTTAATTAAGTTTCTCATACTTCAAATTTCTAGACTAACACTTATATCTTATTTGTACATATATATGCGTTTTTTGTATTGTTGATGACTATTGAAAATACCTGACAGATATTTTGTCATGCTTTCTATGAGTTCCGTCAGACACTTAGTACTGCCAAGTGCTTGGTTTATTTTTTGTGCAATTTATGATTAACATTCCCATTTGACTTAATCGAGACAGTGCCTCAGTATACTTGAGATAATGCTTAAATTCGCATGTGCTACCTCCAAATGAATTACGTGTTGGTTTAAAAATACTGCTTAATCATTAAATGTACTTATTTATGTCATATTTTAGTTGATAATGAAAGCTTATTTGCAATAAACGACATCAATATTTTATTAACGGTTATTGCACGAATCGGGATAAATTATTTAAATAATTAAAATTTATAATAATAACATATATTTATTTGGCTACAAAGGCCATCTGGCCCGACAATTGAAAAGTTCAAGTTGAAAATAAAAAGCAGGATAATGTAAAGGTGAGTCTAACAGTGACGCAAATGTCCATCAATTGGTCTGGTGCATGACGTGTAAGAAATGAATTGCCTGCAGGATAAAACAGGGCCCCATGAAGCCAAGATAAAAGTAAAAGCTTTGACTAGGATATTATCGAGAAGAAATTTTTTATCGAAAAAACGACAATATCGATTCAAAGCTAAATTTATATCTTCAGTTTTGTGCAGCATGCGTACATAATTTGTGCAAGGATAGACACAAGGAATGCACTAGACGGTAAGCAGCAGAAAGTAACTTCTTCGCAGGCTGGTAAAGATCCACGTCGAAAAGCAGTTTAGAAGCCGTGTCTTAAATAATGACTGGATGTATTACGAGAGTGATAGTTAAAGGTAGCAATGCCGAGGAATGCAATAATTAAACGCAGATTGACTGACTTCTTAAACTTGACGAGTGGTAGTGTATTTATGCCCCTGGATAGTGTGATAAAATCACATGTGGCTTTGAGAAGAGGCAGAATTTAGTACAAAAGTTATGGATATGGTTGCCCGTGATATTCGATTAGCGATGGCGAGAAAAATTCGAAAACGGAAGCTTTGTCGTGATTTGGCCCACAAAGAAGAATACACCAATATAACTAACTCATACTGGTTTCAGATTTTAAGGTAAGAGGTGCACTCGATAATTTGAAAAAAGGAGGAGAAAATTTTCCAAAGAGCGACAGGAAATTTATTTTAGAGTAAAAGAGGTAGAAGACGTGGGGGGTCAATTGAATTATGAAGCGCCTGGTTCATTATAGTTACGAAGATCCTGTGTGAATTGAGATTCGATCGAATGCGCCTTTAAACATTGTGCTTGCTTGATTCAAAATTTGAAATTTGGGTAACAAGACTTCGTAAAGTAAAAGAATATTATTAGAAAAGTACATGGTATAATGAGGAAAATACAACGTAAAGATGTTTAGTCCATGTAGTAAATACATATAATTGGATCAAAGATGAACTTAGAGTCCACAATCAAATATATTACACACACGGATAAGAATCTAGAACTCCGAAATAATAACGAATAAAAAATAAACCGTTCACAGAATCAAAATTTTAGAAATCCATGAAGCAGACCCACAACCGCTGTTGTACTTCTAATAGAATGTGTCAGCCCTGTTCAACTTCTGTTATTTTTTAACTGAACTTTACTAATTTAAAATTTCGAGTGAAATGGAAAATAATAAATTACTATGCTGGAGCCCTTCACTGTGAGTAAAATGCAAAAGGGCATTTCGTTAGCTATATATATATATATATATATATATATATATATATATATATATATATATATATATATATACTATATATATATATATATATATATATATAGTAAATTAAATGAGACCGCACAATTTCTTATTAAGGCACAGTCAAAATATCATTATTAGTTCCAAGATAGTTTATATATTCAAGAAAAATGAATTTTACCTAAAGTTCATTATCTTTTCTGAAATAATAAATTTCACGAATAAAAGTTTTTATTCACCACAGCTGATTGTCTTTGCTCACCACGAAAAACAACACGTTCAATTCAACATTCCCAACTCTAGTCAAATTTCGTAACCGAATCCAAGGGAAGAATTAAAACAAACGAAAAAGTCTGTTTTGGAAAATGTGACTTCATTAAGGGAAATGAAGTCCATTCCTAATTTAGCATAATGTACATCAGGAATCAAAATGTCCTTAAATATGGCTGTACAATATATATATATATATATATATATATATATATATATATATATATATATATATATATATATAAAGTTTGTCTGTATTAAAGTAAAAAGACTGCCTTGTTTCCAACAGAAATGACATAGTTATTCAATAAATGGAGCAATATATTTATTACCGTTCCACACCTGATTCTGTAAGGCAATTTCAAAAGATATAAATATCCGAAATAACTGATAATTTTACATTTTGGTTATTTCGCGAAATGTTACATAGCCTAACCGCGATTGCTTGTTGAGTTGTCTGATAAACACCAAATCCTATCAATTTTACTTGTTAATTTTACAGTTTCTATGCTAACAGGCTGAAAGTGCATTAGAGTTGCCATTAAAACAACAACTTCGCTTGATTGACGTCAACTTTAATGGTTTTTCTAACCTGTTTTTGATAGTCTAATGCTTTGAACTCTTTTTGTGTGTAGTTCTTTTATATCATACAGCGCACAAAAATAGAGATCATTGGCGAGGTTAAATTAACCTCCTAGAACGTCTACATTTCCTGTGGTTGTCTTTTTCTTGACCAATATTTAGCTTTTGTCAACAGGAAAGTAATATTTGTCATTCTTTCGGATTTCTGATTATGAAGCTTTTTTTCTTATTACTTCTATAGTCTATGACTTCCAGTTTGGTTTTATTTATTTATGGTCATTTGCGAACGGGAGTTATAGATGTCGTTTTCTTATAGCTTAATTTTCTGATGTTAACCAGCACACAATTCTAATTTATGTGAGCTTCCTTGGTGACTCCATCTACGCGTGAATGCCAAACACCAAAGTTATAATAAAAGTCGAAGCAAGCTAATTAAAAAAGCGAAGCAAGCTCATTTACAACCAACAACTTGTATGCATGAACAAGAAAATACAAATAATAAATCAATATAAGAATACGGCATTGCGATACAAGCTGCATCGTTTACAAAAATCGTTTCCCCCTCGAGACAAATTATCGAAAATAAACTGGACAAGTCATAAATAAGGACGGTAATTTAGAACTCTATGTGAAATTAAGTCTTTACAACGCACAACCTCTTGTGTAATACGCATAAACGGAGTATAAATTTTACTGGTCTTAAGAAAAAACGAATGCTACAGAATCAGAAAATAATAAATTCATCCAAATAATGCTCGCCCACCAACAAATAATAAACTATTACTTAAATCAAGCTTGTGATCTTGATATTAACACCTACAACTTTAAGTAGATATATTTGCCAGGATCAACTATGCCTTGTATTGTGTGGAAAAGACAATTCATTCAGTAGACCGGTTTCGTCCTAATTGGGAACTCATCACGTACTGTCCAGAATTTGCCAAGGACAGGACCCGAACCTGGGCGGAGTGGGTCAGTGGTCAGAGCACCAGATTCCAAAGCAAACGCCCTGATTCGAGTCTTGTTTGCGGCAAACTCTGAAAAGTACGCGTTGAGTCACTAATATGGATGAAACCAGTATACTGGATGAATTTTCGTTTCTACATTATACAATGCCTTGTTTCTACTGACAAACTTGATTTAAATAATTGTTGTCGCTGCCTTCGCAACCATTGTTTGTTTAATTATTAATTTACTAACATGGATATTGTGCTAAAATCACATGTCAATAGATTATGCCAGTTATTTTCAGTAATCTTCGGCTAACAATATAAATTATATCTTATCAATTATTCAAATGAATTAATTATTTACATTTGTGTACTCTTCGATGCCCACCTAGAAACAAATTAATTCAAGTAGAACCAGAATGAAACACTAAGTCAGCATGCCTGAAAGGTTTTATCTTATATAACCATGCATTCTGTGCTTATTGAAATCGCAATAGTTCAAGCCTGTTCCGCGCACTCTACCGACGAAAATTTTTGCCAAAGATGTTTCTACATTTTTTACACTAATTCCTTCTATACTACTGTGTATTTATGCAGTAATGTAGTTAATTTAAAATGAAGTTTCCCGCCATGCGACTTCAAAGACAATTCACCATAGCTAATGTGTTATGAGTTTGTAAATGGTTCCAACAAAATGGTCTTCCGGAAACCGAGCCTGTACATTGTAACAACACAATGATTTTCAGAATTCCGAGCCTGTAACGATTGCCATAACAGTGGTCTTCGAGGTAAACTAATTTTAACCAACATAGGGAAGTACTACTAATTCTGAAGAAACGTTATTTCAGTATATTCATACACTCACGCCTTGATCGAGACCAGACATCTCAATTAGCGGTAATCATAGCATCGTTCAATCAAAATTTTAATAGTCATATATTGGTTGTGGTGGAGAACTTATATTCATGCACTTTTTTATTTAGCTTTGCGTACCTTGTAATAAATTATTTCAAAAAATACCACATGGTTTAACAAACTGGAATCTTGTGTTTCTAGCTTAGTGCTACCACATCACTAGGAGGCAGTAGTTCTTCCTAAACACAACACATATTTGATCTATAAATGAGGGTCAATTGGACGTTAAAATCTCCTCTATGAAAGTGAATTCCATTTAAAACATATGTTTTATATCTAGACCTAGTTAAGCTTCAATTGTTTCTTTACTAGCATGATAAAAATGCACGCCTTACTTTGAAACAACTTACAATGTTAAACAATAATTTTTTATCGAATAACGCTGAGTGGTTCTCAATTTGGAATTCGGTGTTATCTAATGAAAGTATTGCAGGTCATTATTCAATGATTTCTAATCCGGATCAAATTAAGGCCCAGAAGAATCCAATGTAAATAGCTAATACAATTCAACAATCATTGATTGCGCGGGTGGTGAAAAAATTCTTTAAATCAAGTTAAATATAATGGCATTAGTGTTTACTCCATGCTCGAAAACTTAATTTAAAGAAGGCAAATGGCTTACTGATTCTGCAATTTTTTATTTTTTCCTCGGTCTTGTCTTGTATTAATCAATTTGTTTCTATACACGTTTGTTCTTCACTGGAATTGATGAGTTTGACCAATTTTGCCGGTAGTCTGCCGCACATGTTACACACAGTAATGCTAATAGATCTTTATAACATGTATAGACTAATATTGATGCTTATGTTACGAATTTTCGTTTCTCACTTTATTATATGTAACCGCGATTCAATTATTTCTTCAAAGTAACGTCAATTTAATTCAGTTCAAAACCTGTTTTACATGGACACGTAAATAATGACGCGCTCACTCTAAATTGAGCACCATTTATTTCCTTATGATTCGGCTGGCTTACAACTGTTTTGACGAATTTGCAATAGATAATATTATGATTTTAGATTCTCAGGCAACATAGACACATTCGCCTGCAATTCTGACGACTTTACGCCAATTAAACTCAATCTAATTTCAGGGTCAATTTAATGAATAAATTAAGCGTTTTCTGCCTTCCTACTAAATTTTAAACGTTATCATAAATTTAGCTGGCTTTGCTTTATAAGAAGCGTTGCGGTTTATTATTTAGCCAGATGTCCTGAGAACGGTATTAACTCTGCTAGGGCAAATTTTGTGACGTGATGCAAGCGCAATAACTAATGTATATATTTTCCTAAGGTACCATTTGTTATCGCGAACGAAAATTGTACACGGCGTAGGATTTCCCGCGTAAAATCCATTACGATATCAAATTCGATGACATTAAATAATACAATGAGGTTACAGTTCTCGATAAAGAAACAAGTCAGGGACATGCGCTAAATTAATTATGTCTTCGTACTTTTGGAATTATTGATCTTATGAGGTACCTGCACAGAGTAATGTCGTTGTAGCTTCCAATTAGTATTTTAGCCAAGGTCACAGATTCACAGGTAACAGTTGATCTGCTTACCAATATTCCGGAAGTAAATTTTTTTATTATTAATCTTTATTTGCAGCATTTATTTTTTTTAAATTATTGAATTCCACGATCTAGGTTGTTTAAGGCATTCTTGGATTTTAACTTATATACTGCGCTGAGAAATATTTATGCTGTCTCTTACATAACGTTTTTTCTTCACCTATCGGTGAATGTCACCAGTTTGGCTCTTGTGATAGAGATAATAATAAAACGAAATATATACTTTCATCATTCTACAAAAATGAATTTATTGTTCTTATTAGCCGTCTTTGCCACTTCCAACAAGAAATTGTGTATTAAGATTTCGATCTTCATAGAAACACCTGACCATTAATTACTTACATTTTTCAGTATAAACTAAGAAATATGTACTGTAGAAAAGGCAATTCATGTAGTAGACCGGTTTCGGCCTTATTGAAAACTCATCACGGACTGGCCGGAATCGGCTGTCTACAGGGCTGGAATCTGGGCAATTCTGCTTCGGAATCTAGTTCTCTAACCACTGAGTCATCCTTCCGTACACTACAAAAAATTTTCAATTTTATACTAATTAATCTAACTCGGTTGTGTTTCTCATTTTAGGTGTAGTTCATATGCCATGCATTCAGACCCAAAGTTCCAACTAACTATGACCAATTTGTTAGTATTTTACATTCACCACACTATATGGGGAAGTGTTATTTAAATGAAAATTTAAATAAAAAAAACGAATAGTGGCTGCGTTGGCCGTAATAACAATTACAACAATCAAAGCTTTGATTTAAAATAAAAACATGACTCATTAAGTGCATAAATTTGTCAGTATAAACTAAGAATTTTATAGTATAGATGATGCAATTCATCGCGTAGATTGGTTTCGTCCTTATTGGGAACTCATCGTGTACAAAATGTGACGGGTATTCATATCAAGACGCTACCTTGCTTAAATTAATTAATACCTTATATGTTTAGCAGATAAAAACTTCTCAATTTATCAGTCCTTGATTCTGCCTTTGGTGATCATACTTTAGATATTTGGACATGAATAGCGGATGATTTTAAATGAGTAGTCATGGTCAGCTCAAGTTTGCATATATTATTGACATATTACGATATTTAAAGTGCGTCATTTTTCTGTCAAAACGGTTGTGCAATTAAGTGTTGTAGTTAGGCGGAAATCACCCATTTTAGACATTACTTCCAATAAATCACAACAATTAAGAGTGATGCTTTAAATCAAGTTTGAGAGCTTCAAGTAAACACCAATCTCTTTGTATTTAACCAGTCGTCTAACAATATGGCAAAACTACCGCCAGTCACACGCACTGATCATCATCAGAGTACAACGGAAAACTGACTAGCGAGAATCAAACCGCAATGCATATACATGGAAAGCAAAATAAGATATGCGGCTCTCACATCTAGCAGTCTCGCATAAATTGCACTTCACTGGAAATGTCGGCTACACAATTTCTATGAAGTCAC
>JAQBSW010014854.1:0-10870 GCA_029291075.1 Eudiplozoon nipponicum | reverse complement strand
TTGCACACTATTGGCTAAACGGCAGCTTCGCCTTTTGCTCTTCGGTGGCAACGTAAATAAAATTGAATTTAATTTACGCAATATGTCGGCCATTAATTTGTGTCGTTACAACACTTTCCTCTCTGAAAAAAAGGAAAAAGAATTCCTCTCTGCGAGGCTAGATAAGAAATGCATGACAGAGTTCGAACCAAGTTAAGCAAAAATATGATGAACCATAAATGCTGGGCTTAAATATGCTTGTTGGTTGCTTCAACAATGATATGATGCCAGGTAACCACTAGGAATTGCTACACAAATTGTTAGCTCTAGTGGTCGGTCATACCACGTGAGGCAAAATAGAGCAGTGTAAGTTTTGGGAGCCGCAGCGTGAAGATTTCGAGGTAAATCGCCTCTGAATTTGCCAGGTTTAAGTTAAAACCTAAGCAGGTTGGATCGTTGTCAATGTGTTTGTATACGACCAAAGGAGCTAGAGTGCTCGACGTTGTGGTCATGACATTTGTAGAGTGGTCTTTGTGCAATTGATGAAGTTGAGATATGCATTGAAAGTGGCCTGTACCATGATATGAAGCTGATCACTACTTAGTGTTGCTACACGAAAGCGTTAGCTCTAAGTAGCTGGTCATACCAAAATAGGCAGTGTAATGTCATGTGTGAGAAATACATTATAATGTAAAAATATATACATTAAAATCAAAGGTAACTGCATAAAAATATGTACACGAACATTGCCTCAGAGATGGCATAATACCAAAGAACTGTTCAAAAATGCTACACAATTGTTAGCTAAGAACAGCTGGTTATGCCACGTGAGACAAATACGAAAAATAACGTAAGGTTAAAAAAAATTTTGATAGTTAATGTTAATGTTTAAAAAAATCAATTACGCGTTATACAAAGCAGGATATTGAGATTGTGGGCAGACGGAGCCTGAGACGTGTGTAGAAGGTTGAACGCTCTCAGGATCAGGCGGTTCGATAAACGGTTTCAATCTGTCTATGCTTACTGATGTCGGTGTAGCGCCTTGCATAATAATGAAGTATTTTGGTTGTCTGAGCAAAATCGGGTAAGGACCGCGATACTTTGGTTGTAGTGGTGCAACAGCATTATTGTTGCGAACGAGTACTCTCTTGCAGCTGTGGAGCTGTGGGTGAACGAAGACTGGACGAGGCGTGTGTCTCGGCTGCTGTTCAGACATGTTACCGAAATGAAGTCGAAGGCGGGTAGCTTCGTCTTGTGGGTCATCTTGTGCCGGTAGTAGACGTGGGAGCTGACTAGGCAGGCGTAGATCCATGCCATACAAGAGTTGTGACGCAGATGTTTTAATGGATTCACGAGTACGGGAACGCATGGCAAGCAGAACTAAAGGTAGTGCATCGACCCAGTTGCCATTAATGGACGAGGATGCTAAAGCTGCTTTGAGTTCCCTATGCATTCTCTCTACCATGCCATTAGCTTGGGGATGGTAGGCAGTCGTCTGGCGTAAGATGCATCCCATGTACCGCAAGGTGGTTTTGAAACGATCAGATGAGAAGCAAGTGCCTCTGTCCGTGATGACCTCATTGGGAACACCATAATTGGATATCCATGCAGAGATAAAACCGTTAGTTACTTCGTCTGCAGAAATGGTGCCAAGAGGTAATGCCGCAGGCCACCGTGTAAATCTATCGATCATAGTTAGAAGGTAGCTGAAACCTTGAACCTTTGTCAGATGAACTATGTCGATGTGGACGATGGCTAGGCGAGAAGTAGATCGAAAATGTTGCAACTTAGAACGAGTGTGTCGTGTGATCTTGTTTTTCTGACAAATAGCACACTCTGAGACCCATCGTTTAACATTCTGCCTAAGTCTGTGACCCCAGAAACGATCTGTAAGAAGTCGGACAGTCGCTTGGCTTCCTGGGTGAGAAATTGAGTGAATTGAATCGAAAACTTTTCTCTGAAGGCTGGTCGGCAGAACTGGCTTGTTGGGCTGCGTACCCGTGAAGTAAACAATTGGTAAGCCTTCCCACAGACGGCATATGAACTTGGTTGGGTGACGGGCTATTGATCTTTGAATGTGAATGTCACCGCGTTGTTCAGTTCGCAGGAGAGTTGGCGTTAGTGCAGGTTCACTGAGTGCCACGGAGTTGACAGTGAATGGTGACGGCGAAGGTGGTTGTAGAGAGACGTCTGGCCTGGACAGGGCATCTGCAATGAAGTTCTGTTTGCCCTTGACGTGAAAGACGTCAAATTGCCATTCGCTTAGACGAGAAAGCTGTCTTTCCACTCTGGCAGGGTACTTGGCGATAGATGAAGTTGCGTTTCGAAGTGCGCTAACTAGTGGTGCATGATCTGTGAAAACAACAAATCTGCTACTGCCAATGATGCTGATAAAATGGCGCACTGCGTCGTGGATGGCGAGAAGTTCTCGGCCGAAAGTGTCGTACCTCGTTTCTACTGGTTGGAGAGTACGCGAGTAGAAACTGATAGGCTTCCGAACTCCGTCGATCTCTTGTTCCAACGTGGCTCCAATAGCGAATTCAGAAGCATCTGTCGTGAGTAGAAATGGCTTTTCAAAATCTGGATGTGTTAGCATTGTGGCATTTGCTAACGAGTTGATGGCAAGTCGAAGTAATTCCTCGTCTTCGGATGACCAAGCAATGGTGGAATTCTTGCTAAGTCCTTTTCGGTTCCGCAGGTGCCTGCACAAAGGATAAAGTTGTTTTGAAAGGCCCGGAAGGAACTTGCGATAATAGTTTAGTACTCCCAGGATTTTCTGCAACTCGCTCACAGTCCTTGGTGACTTGATATTCTTGATTGAATTCGTCTTTGACGGCAACGGTTGAATACCATGGGCCGTGATACGATGCCCTAAGAAGTCCACGGATGTAGTTGCAATCTGCGTCTTGTCACAGTTGATCTTGAGTCCGTGGTTGGATAAGCGTGAGAGGACATTTCGTAGATGCTTCGCATGAGATTCTAGATCTGGACTGAATACCATAATGTCATCGAGATATGACATACAATAAGCAGAGTCGTCGCGAAGTATGTTGTCCATGAATCTTTGAAATGTCTGAGTAGCACACTTAAGTCCAAAAGGCATGTAAAGATATTCAAAAAGGCCAAATGGAGTGATGACTGCAGTTTTCTCGATATCCTCTGGTGCTACCGGGATGTGATGGTAGGCTTGTCTGAGGTCAATCACTGAGAAGAAATTGCTGCCGTTGAGTTTTTCAAGTAAAGTGTTAATATTTGGAATAGGATATGCATCAGATTTTGTCACTGAATTTAGCTTACGGTAGTCTCCGCAGGCTCTGTACGATCCGTTTGATTTAGAGACTAAGTGCAGTGGTGACGCCCATGAACTTTTCGATGGTCTGATGATTCCCTCTTCCAAAAGCCTTGAGAATTCTTCTTGGGCAGCTTTCAGCTTAGCAGGGAGCCAGTGGTCGCTTCTTGAGTGCAATAGGTTGTCCTTCTGTGACGATATGATGCATCGTGTTGGAGACTCGTAGCTCTGACTTGTTAAGATCGAAAAGCGATTTGTATTTTCGAAGAGCTGCTGATATCTCTGCTGAATGATGCACTGGGGTTGGCTGAATGACCTGTAACTCCAAACGCTCGGAGGCAAGTGTCCAAAAACTTTGCTCAAGTCCGGTGGAGGGGTCGATGATCTTTTGATTGGCAAGATCAACAATGAGCCGAAATTTCAGAAGGAAATCAAGGCCTATTATATTATGTGAGACCTTGGCAATGATGAAGTTGTGGGAAAATTCACGTCGTAGACCTATGTTGAGTGTGCGGTACCGGCAGCCATATGTTGGTATGGGCTCGCCTGTAGCTGTTGCGAGAAGAACGCCTAGCGACATCTCGGCCATTGAATCACCCTTGAGAACTGAGACTGCCGCACCTGTGTCTACGATGAACTCTTCGCCAGTTTTGAAATCAAGAAGGTGCAGAAGCTCGTTGGGCTGTTTGGCCGGGTCATGCAAACAAGTAGGCTGGTGATTGCGACCGGCGTTGTCCGTTTGGTTCTCTATGTGAAAAATTCGGCGTGGACGAAAAGAGTCGACAGGGATGTCGGATTGTAGTTGGCTTCTTCCCTGTAGCGCCGTTGATGCCGTTGATGTGCAGAAAGTACGGTCTTCTACTTCCTGCGCCAGACGTTTCCCGATACTGATGCACCCTTGTGCCTGCGGTCTGTTGTCCTTTCCGTCAGCTGTGGAAATTGGCACTCATTCGGAAATTCTTCGGAACAACAAAGACAGACTTGGCATGAATAAAAAACTTCTGGTGGTTATAACACCAGTTCTTTGGGGCATATTTATTAAAGGATTGCGGAGATCTCGATCGCCGCCTACCGTTATAATTGGGCTTAGGAACGAATTTGGGTCGAGCATTCACTTGATTTAGCTCGGATTTGGTAATGGCCAATCCTTCTAGAACTTTAGCCATGTTCGCCACTGTCCTCTCTAAAGAGGAGAGTCTATCATCTTGCGGGGGTGAAGAAAAGGATGATGGATTCACTTTGGGTTCCAAAACCCTATATTCTAACTCACATCTCTCAGATAAGTCATCTATAGAGAGAGTGTTGGGGAGCTGTCTGGCAAAGAGTTTTAATGTTTGTGGAAGATTGTTAATAAAAACAACCTTAGCCTCATGGTCAGAAATGTTGGTTTTATACCAACGTTTCCGTAATTCCCTCAGTATTTCGATGGGGCCAAGGTTTGGCATGTCTAACTGCGCATATTTGTTTATTATCTGCTCAGTCTCTGTGGGCCCAAGCAAGGATTCTACTTCGTTTTGTAGGCCCAAAATGGGATTAGGTAGCTTCCTAATGGCCTCAAGCTTAGGATAAATCCGTCGCTGCAATTCAGAAGGTAGTTTAGCAAAAACCTTCGACAGTTTTTGATGACTGTCATAATCAGGAAACGGGGAGAAAGCGGAGTCTACGCGCATAAAGAATAGTTCACTATCTCCATCCCAAACAGGAACATCAATATCTAAAATTGGACCTGACATTCTAACAATCTTACGGGATCTTAAAAGCATAAATTTATAAGCAATATGAAAATATATAAATATACTTTAACGAAACGCTTACCCACAAAAAGCTTCCACAGGTGAATGAGCGCAGAACAAAAGCACGTCACAGTAACTGCTTCCAAAAATTGAAATTATCCGCAATTGAGCCTGTCGAGTACGTACGGTGCCGTTTTGTACGTAGAAAAGATGAACAGAGGCCCCGTTGGCCTTTGATGCCAATGTATTATTATATCCCCCCAAAAAAAATTCAACACAAATCCACGAATATATACCCAACAAAATTCCCAGAAGACCACGATTAGGGTAAAGAAAACTCAAATGTTAATCTATTTTTATCCCAAATAAATGAAAAAGGAAGTCAATTTTATTTATACCAAAAAAATCAGAACAATAATCAATATCCTGGCGCGGTCGCCAATTTTGTAAACGCCCCGGCTTCAAGTAAATGCCGTACGACGTTACAAACTCGGTTAAGGTGCTCTGAATAGAGATTTGTTACTGATAGGGGGCCCTTAAGAGGGCCTGGTCGTGCGTTCTCCTGAATTATTCAGAGTGTGAAGATGTCCTAGAGCCTTGGGTGGACTCTGGTTGTTGTTGCTCCCTTGGTCGAGTTGTAATCACGATGTGGATAACGTCGTTCAGGTTCTGCAATTAATTGGCTCGTCTCGCTGGTTGTACCGCAACAAGATGAGTCACGGATGTAGCCTATTGTTGGTGGAACTATCAAATCACCAGCGTAGGTATTGACAGCCGACTGGACGCACACGCGTAACGCAAAGCAGAATGCAAATGCGACAACTGACTTGCATGGTAAATTGCCGTGCTTAAATAGCATGCCATGGTAATAAATGTCTACTTGCACACTATTGGTTAAACGGCAAGTTTCGCTTTTTTCTCATTGGTGCAACGTAAATAAAATTTAATTTAATTTACGCAATATGTCGGCCATTAATTTTTGTCGTTACATATTATTTGTATTTTTAAAGCATTAATTAAAGAAAATTAAACACCACAGATTGAAATTCATTAAAAAGAATGTAACTGTAGTGTAAAACGCCTCGGCTTCTAGTAAATGCCGTATTACGTTACAAAGTCAGTTTTGGTGCCAGAATGGTTGAGTTAGTACTGTTTGGAGGCGTAAATAGAGCCGGTTTTTCGTTCTCCGTCAAATGCCGAGAAGGTCAGTGTTGAAGCCCCTAATCTATTCGTGTCTGTAAGCCCCATAGATGCCAGATCGCTGGAAGTCCTAAAATTCACAGTAGAGTCTGATAGGCTTATATGATTATTTTCGTCATTTAATTTCAAGTCCGCTACGTCCTGCACTAACCTACTTGTGTCCTCAAATTTAATATCGGTATCCATGAATATATGAGATAACTATTAAACCGATACTTACTGTTAGGCAATCGGAAAGTCAAATTCAGAAGCTGTTCTGCACAGTGATTAATCTAGAAAGATGTAAAACTGGAACCAAAGGTGCAATCAAATATATCTGTTCCTACGCTCCTGTTCCTTTCTGTTTTATATTAGAACAAAAAGGCAATTGATGGAGCAATATATTTGATGATGAGATAATCGTTTAACCAAGAAATTGTGAAAATGCAACAGACCAAAATTTACAATACCAGACACAGAGCGAGATACTCAAAAACTGAAAATAGCGCACAATTTAAAATCAAGTATTTAAACAAAGAATGTTCTGGAAAATAAAAAGAAAAAATTCTTTTTAAATAAAATTCGTTACAATCAGCTATGGTGGTTTAAATTTATCAGTCAAGGTTATTTTACATAAGGCGGAGGATTTAACTTCCTCCACATACACCACCTTCTCAAAAAAACGGCTAATAATAGACGTAATCATAATTCTTCGGCTGACGATGTACTCTTCCAGAACGAGTTGTGCATACTGGCGCCCGGTACAACATTCACTGGTTCTTCAAAATCATCTGGTATCGACAAATAGTTTTCATGCTGTGATTCAGTAGAATAAGATTTTGCTATATTAGACAACGCTTCTTCAGAGTTCTGCATTTCATTATGTGCCTGCATGATGGGATTGCACACATCAGATTCGCCCATGGAACGGTCATTCAACACATCTGTTAATTCAGTCATACCGTCAATCCAGATAAACTGGGGAATACAACGATCCAACGTAACACAATCCTCAATGCCATTTATTTCTATGATGACATTCTTGTCAGTCATCCTCTTGGCCTTGTATGGTCCTTTGTAAAATGGTGTCAGGCAGTTCTTCCTGTTCTCATTAGTTATATACACATGCGAAACCGATTTTAAATCAGAGGACACATAGCATTTGGTTTTAGCTTTTCTAGTCTTGGTTGGGGCCAAACGACACATATTGTCTCTAAGTGCTCCTACAAACCAATCTACATAACTAGAAGCCAAATCAAGACTACTTGGAGTTTCTATTAGTAGATCTCCAGGCAAACTTAATGGTTCTCCATAAACCAATTCTGCTATGGAAGTTCCTAATTGTGCCCTATATCTGTTGCGCATGGCGAGTAGTACTATAGGAAGATCGTGTATCCAGCTTGTTCCACTAGTACACCTTAATGCAGCTTCCAGTTCACGATGTAGCCTTTCTACCATCCCATTCGCTCGTGGGTTATACGCGCTTGTATGTATTACAGTGGTTCCCATGATGTTGAGGGATCTTACGAAAAGCTCTGACATAAATTGACTACCACGATCACTAGTGACCTTTTCCGGAACACCATAACGCGATATCCAATTATGTAGAAACGCGAACAAGACTTCTTGCGCTGTCATGTATTTTAAAATCGCCACTTCAAATTGACGACTAAATCTATCTACCATAGTCAGCACGTATTTATTTCAATTTATTTCAGGCATCTCAACAATGTCTATGTGTACGTGTCTGAACCGTCCAATTGGTATTCCAATGTTCTTTATCTCGGTTCTGGTATGTCTCCACACCTTACACGTTTGACACTTGGCACAGGCTCTTACCCATACCCGTATGTCTTTAGACTAGTGCGGCCATTCGTATCTGTCGTTGATTAATCGAATGGTGGCTTTAATGGATGGATGACCCATGTCATGTAACACTTGGATAATCTTGGCCCGTAACTCCAATGGCACATATGGTCGTGGTTGACTTCTAGATGTTTCGCATAACAACCACTTGCCACTTATGAGCTTACGAACATATCCTGGTCTTTTGGAAAATACTAATGTAAAGGAATCCGATCCTTGCGCTTCCTCGATTTGACTAACGAAATCGTTCATTGATTCATCAAAACTTTTCAATGGACCTTGAAGTATCAGCTCGACATCAGCTTCATTCGGTCGGCTAAGTGCATCTGCTACCACATTCTCTTTACCAGCAATATGAGAAACTGTGAAATTGAACTATGCTAACCGTGTTATTTGGGAATTTACTCTACGAGAGTAATTAAGCCTAGCTGTTTTACCTAGTATGCTGATCAGCGGCTTATGATCGGTCAATAACTTAAACTTATGTCCGTCTAAGTAATGCTCGAAGTGTAGCACTGCGGCATACACTGCTAGAAGCTCTTTGCCAAAGGTATCATAACGTTTTTCTCGATCATTAATCTTAGGGCTATAAACCCCAATCGGTCTTATTATGTCCTGATCTCTTTACTGTAGGAGTGCCTCTAATGCAACATCTGAGGCATCTGTGATTAGCTCGAAAGGTTTTTCCCAATCTCCAGGTGCTAATGTGGTTATGTCACTTAACATTTCCTTGGCCTTTTGGTATTTTTCTCGGTCTTCTGGACTCCAGTTTATAGGCCAAGACTTCTTGATCGTGCTCTTTTCACGAGTGTGATGGCGTGTTAACGATCCAAGAATTCCGGCTAGACCTGGAATGAATCGACGGTAATAGCTGATCATGCCCAAGAACCTTCGCAACTGGCGTACGGTTCGGGGTTCCGTTACGTCCTTTATAGCTTGGATCTTATCTTAAAAAGGTGTAATTCCGTCTTTGGAAAGTATATGACCAAGGTATTTAACTTAAGCGCAACCGATATTACTCTTATTAGGTTTGACCAATAATCCATATTGTTCCAGCCTGGTCAAAACCGTTCCCAAATGCATACAATGTTCATTTCGTGAGCGACTAAAAATTATTATGTCGTCTATATATACCCTCGAAAATGGACAACTCTGAAGGATTTCTTCAGCCAAACGCTGGAATGTCTGACTGGCGTTCTTCAAACCAAAAGGCATTCGAAGAAATTCATGCGATTCCCCTCCTGGAAATCTGACTGCGGTGAGTGGTATCGAACTTACCTCCATTGGTATCTGATAGTACGCTTTCTGGAGATCTAAAGTTGAATAAGCCTCATATCCCATTATATCTCGGAGTAAAGTACTCTGGTTAGGGAGAGGATAAGAATCACCCTTCGTCATTGAGTTTAATAGACGATAATTTCTACAAACCCTCCATTGACCCGGTTCAGGTTTGGGAACTACTACTATTGGGGAAGCAAAATTGGAGTTTGACCTTCTACAAATCCCCTCTTCGCGCAATTGGTGAAATTCGGACAAAGCAACTTGTTGCTTGTGTTGTGCCAATGGTTGAGCCTTTGGTGAACAAGGCAACGGAGCCACCAATTCTATTTGGTGTTCTACTCCTGTCTTCAATCCTATCCTTTTGGCACTGAAAGGCTGAAACACTGCTAGGTGCTTCTCGATTATATCGGCAAAGTCATGTGCGACCGTTGGACGAGGTAAAATAACTGTTCTAACTGCCGATGTGTTAGACTCAGTAGGTGTTGCTATCCCTACGCCTTCTGCGATAGTCCTAGCTTTGGGGTCTAATGTCAGCTTGAAATGTGTCAAGAAATCCATGCCAATGATATGGTCCTTGACATCGGCTACTAGAAAATTCCATCTGAAGGAAGATTTCTGGCCTAACGTTACCGACATTTCTTTCATCCCTTTCACTCCTATCGGACTACCGTTAGCGGCCCATAGTTGATAATCAAATGTGGGGCAATCTGCTTCCACCACGTCTGACCTAACTATGCTTACCTCAGCACCCGTATCAATGAGAAATTCTAATCCAGATAATTCATCCTTAATAATGAACTTGTTGCTGGACAATCCGGCAATGTTTTCCAGATCTCCGCTTAGTGAGAATCGGACTCTCTTGCCTTCTATCTCGGTGCTATTTGTTCTAGTCGCATCTTTAGCTTTGAGTATGCCTTTTAAAGGCATATCTGGGAGCCTTTGCAATGGAACCCCCCTACGGCTCCTACTAGCGGGGGTTTTGTCCTTTTCCCGGTGATGGATTTCTCTCAACCGGTTTTGTGCTTCCTTTCCATCTGGGTCCACCTAATCGCGGGTAAATACAATTCTCACCTTGGCACTTCGCACTGCGTCCGTATTCGCAATGTGCCTTACACCATCCGCGTGGCCCTTCGAAGCGTTGACGCGAGTGACTCCCTCGACGTCTATTATACTTATCCTGACTCTGAAGTTGTGCAATATCACTACGCAAGCTAGCAACTTCTCTACATAAGAAACGCAAGGTTTCTTGTATAGTCAGGTGGTTTTCGGTATCTGCCCTGACTGGCTGCATCGTTACAGAATCTGCTATTACAGCATGTACTTGTGGTTCTTGCTGTTTATACACGCCGTCTAACCCTCTGAGTTTTGTTGGCCAATCTATGCTCATTGTGTCAAATACTTCCAATGTTGTTCTGAGCCTAATTGGTAGCTCAGCTGTAAAAATGGAGTTGACTACATCTCTAGATATATTCAACCTGGAAGCTTTTGTGCAAAGGCGTTCATAAAATTCGGACGGTAGTTGACGCCCCATTTTTTCTAAGCG
>JAQBSW010014853.1:0-10871 GCA_029291075.1 Eudiplozoon nipponicum | reverse complement strand
TACCAATCTGTAAAACAAAAAAGACACCGGAAGCTGATAAACATAGAGACAACCGCAGTCAAACGTGTCAAAATATTTTTAAATTTTGAACTCATATTATTACGATTAATAATCTCTCATGTATACGTGTACCTGCAGTTGTATCGCTATTGTGTTAGACTTGTAATAAAGCCTTGGAATTGGTGCTAACTTCAAGCCTGCCAACTTGATTCAACATATTCTTATTGACTTAATTGGATAAAAAATAGTTTAACGAGTTGTCCATAGACTCAGGGCAAAAATCGATTTGTATATTTAAAATGATATAATCTAACTTCATTTCTACCGTCAATTATCATTTTAATACGTGTGTGTCTGTGTGAGAGTACGTGTGTTTGTGTGTATCCATCTAGAGTTTCTAATTCAGCATCCATCTGCATCACATTGTAATAGGAAACTTGTTTCCTTCAAATTGTAGACCGTTTTCCAATATCTGATGCAACTGACCTTACCTTACCTTGCAGCAAAACAAACCACACACAATTGTACAAAATAAATTAAGCATTTATTTGTGCGCCCGTGTCGTGCATAACGTGTGTGGCCAGCAATTGTAAAAGATGTAGTAATTAGTCTTTGTCATGTGTATTATGCTTACAAGCAAATGCATACACACCCACCCACACACCACCGACACTACCACCATCACCATGCCGAGACTGCCTTATAAGCTACGTGACGTACCTATATAAATATCCTGCATAGTAAGCCAATGAGCATACTAAATGCTCACCCGTTTCATAATAGTCTGCTCAATCATTGATACTGCCTTAATGATATGTACGGCTGTAATGGAAATATCCCGTGAAAAATGATTGACAGGTGATATTTTAAGTATGGCTTCATTACATTTTCCACGCAGTTATAAATTAAGCATGGAGTAATTGTACGATAAAGTCGCCATGATAAGCGAATGATAATTAATCTAGGATAAACCTCAATATTACGATGTCTCATTTGTGTGTGTGTATGCGTGTTTTCAACTGTGCAGGTATTTTGTATATATAAAGTTAGTTTCAACATTGTACAATACATTATTAACAATTCCATTTCCATACTTATTGAATAATATCAGGATATATATATATATATATATATATATATATATATATATATATATATATATATATATTACATTTTTGATAATCTAAATGCAATAATAGATCAACACATTGCATTTGGCAATGATCCATCTATACATGCATATATGAGAGGTGGCATCACTAACAAGACCCTTATTTAATTTGACTTGATACGTCATAGGCAATGACTTGCTATATTGTCGCGCTATTACGAAAAATAGTAACACAATTATAGATTTTCTGCACGAGTTTCCTAACGAATGGTTAAATACAATCGGATTTTTGTTTACTTTAAACCTGCAAACTTGACTTTTAAAAATTACCACCACCCGCGCAATCATTGATTGTTTAATTGTAGTAACTATACATTTGTAGCGAAAGCTACAAAAAGTTACAATTCGTGACTGCATTGAAATTGTGCAGCCGGCATTCACAGTCCCGTGCAATGTATGCAAGACTTCTAGAGGTGAGAGCCGCATATCTAATTTTGCTTTCCATATATATTCATTGCGCTTTGATCCTCGCTGGTCAGTTTGCCGTTGTACACTGATGACTATCATGGAAGGTCGAAACGCGTCAGTGCGTTGCGGCTGGCGGTAGTTTGTTATGTTGTTCGACGACTGGTTAAATACAATGGAGTTGGTGTTTACTTCAAGCTCGCAAACTTGATTTAAAGAAATGTTACCACCTACTCGCGCAATCAATTATTGTTAAAAAGTACAATGTATGTGTGACTATTTTAGATGACAGCCGGATAACGATTTTTGCTTTCCATTGATATTCATTGCGGTTTGATCCTCGCTGGTCAGTTTGCGGTCATACTCTGATGATGATCATAGAAGTTCGAAACGCGTTAGTGCATGCGGCTGGCGGTAATTTTGCTATATTGTTTGACGAATAGTTGAATACAACGGGATTTGCGTTTATTTTATTTAAAGAATTGGTACGTAATATCCGTTAACTACACAAATTTTAATAGCTGGTACAATATTTTTTAGGTATTATCCTTTTTTAAAATCAAGTTTGCGAGCTTGAAGTAAACACCAATCCCATTGTACTTAACCAGTCGTCGAACAACATAACAAAACTACAGCCAGCCACAACGCACTGACGCGTTTCGACCTTCCTTGATCATCGTCAGAGTACGACGGCAAACTGACTATCGAGGATCAAACCGCATTGAATATATATGGAAATCAAAGATAGATACGCAGCTCTCAATGCGGTTTGAACCTCGATAGTCAGTTTGCCGTCGTATGGAGGTCGAATTGCGACATTAAGTGTGAATAACGTTAGTTTTGAAAATTTTATTCATCCAGTCGAACAACGTATTAAAACCTTTGCAAGTCATACGTACTGACGCGTTGCGACATTTCATCTAAAGCATCAGAGCACGTCGCCAAACTGACAAACGTGAAAATTTCAATTAAGCAAAACTTTATTGCACGGGTAGTGATAACATTTAGTTAAATCAAGTTTGCAAGCTTGAAATAAGCACCAATCGCATTGTTTTCGACCTGTCTAACGACATGGTAAAATTAACGTTATGCATGGTAATTTTTTCCCTGTTATTCGACTGGTTAAATGCAATGTTATTTGTGCTTGTATGTATTAGGTGTTGCGAATCTAGTAACAAATTAGTTCAGTTGTGAACAGAAGGATAAACCAAAGGCAGCATGAACGGAAAGCATAATCTCATGTGCACATTCGTTTCGTGCTTACTGGCGACTCATCAGTAGGAGCCGGTATAACGCCCTTTAACCACTACATATTTGGGTGATGAATGTTGGGTAATAAGAGGGTACAATCTCCTTGGCGAATGTATGAACCTGCATTAGATTAGCTAACATCGTATAGTCTCGAAAATGCGACTTCAACGCTAACTCACTCTTTATCATATATATACCGAGTCTGTAAAGGATACTAAAACTATGACTACTGTGTGTTTATTTCTACGTCGTAAACTGAAGCTAAATTTGCGCCTATACTATCCGTGAATGCATGTTCTGAAACTGAGATAATAATGGGATAACAAATTTTGTTTAGCAGTGCAACAACAAGACACTACTGTAACGATAATATCACTATTTAGTTAATAACAAGGGACTGTTGCATACGCTTTAGCCTGTCTGGGAATTTTTGTTTATAGTTATCCGCAAATCCTAACCTTTCTTACAGGCCGTAGTGTTGTTGACATATTTTTCAATTGGTAGACGCGTTATTATTGCAGGTCTGCGTTATCACTCTCGACCAAATTGTATTGTCGTGAATCTGTGTTTGCTGCGTGTCTTCACTTTTCCTACCAGTTGTTCTTCGTATGCATGTAGGTGTGTTCCTAATTTCCTAGTGTTGACAAAATTAGGCATGCAAAGATAAATGCTAAGTAGGCAGTGTTGTTTCAGCAGGTTTAAATATATTCAAAAAGCAGATTTGTGAATGATAACTGCACAACTGGAAAGATAAGACTGTGCACGGCAAATTAGCGATTCCTCTCCACTTACTCCAGGTGTGCGTCTTTTTGTATGTTTGCCTTAATTCCAGCCTAAGTATGCGTCTTATATTTAAATATGTCACAGTATTATTTCCAATTTGCTTTCAGAGGGACACAATATAGCTGTATGCATTCGGAAAAAGGACCTAAATATAGGTACTTAGAATTCTTTACTTTATATCAAATTTGCCAGCTTGATATGAATACCAACCCCATTGTTGACGCTATTTAAATTCGGTGCACCTGAAAATGGATTCAATATTTTACCCACCTACGAGTGATATCAATTTACCCGCACAAGAGGTCGGCGTCAAGAATACAATCAAGAATGACAACCCTGTCCAATTTACATCAACATTTAAGCATAACATGCGCTTGTATGGGCATCCATCAAGTACTTGCCAAAATTGCCGTATTAGACGCTCGAATCAGGGCACAACTGATTCAGAGTTTAGAAAATTATTCACAGTTCAATCGCAACCGAACCAACTTCTGTTTTTTTGGACATGCTTTGCTTCAGGTGGCACATGTATACGTATAATTGGTTTATACGTATGTCAAGATCGAAACTTGCTCTAAATATACCAATGACCAGGTTTCAACCGGCATATGTAATTAATTAATGGATCAGGTGCTTATATCAAGATCGTAACCTGATTATAATAATTGTTATCACCGCCTGCGCAACCAATGTTCGTTTAATGACGGGGTTGTTAGTGCAAACTTCGCTTAAATCTAGTTATACTTAATAGATCTACCAGTAAGTATAATTGAAATTTTGGAAAGTACGTGATAAGTTCTCAATAAGGATGAAATCGATCTACAGAGTGAATTGCCTTTTTACACTATACAAAGTTTAGTGTATACTGACAATGTATGCATATAATGGGACAAGAATTTATTTCAAAATCGCAATCATTATATAATTAATTGTTATCACCGCTCGTACAACCAAGTTGGCGAGAAGGCAACAAAAATCAATCTCGTATTATTAAATCTGACACAGAGCAATATGAAGTAGGCTTGCTGTTTCGTTTTCGTCAACAAACTTGATTTAAAGACATTTAACACGACTCGCACAGGTAGCGGCTGCTTTAAAGTAGCTTTTTAACAAATTTAAAGACCACCTGGCCTTCATATGGTAATTAAATCAGAAGAAAATTATTAGCATATATATATATATATATATAATTGTTATATAGTGTCAACCTCATTCCTGATAAATGTAAGACTTAAATTCATGTCATTCTTCCTAATTCTAGTTAAGCTTACCGATAAAAGCAATTGACTGAAGGATTTAATGAATTTTCTTCTTCCATGCTATATTTGTGGGAATATTCAGTTACATTTCTATTCCACGCTCATGCACTCAAAACGGGAAAATACACACACACACACACACACACACACACATATATATAGTATATATATATATATATATATATATATATATATATATATATATATATATATATATATATATATATATATATATATATATATATATATATATACATACACAAATTCCGTTTCATTTATTACAAATCAGCCAACTTTCAAAAGAGCTGAATCTATTATACGAACAGTTTACACCTTATTTGTTACTTTATGACGTTACATGTAACAAATTGTTCACTCCGATGGTATTACAGTATATTTCCTATTCTCGTTTCACTATTAACCCGGATGTCACTTATATTAGACGTTAAATCCGTGGCATATTTTTCTATTAGCAATTATTAAAGTTCACCTGGCGAGGAAGAGACCGGGAATTCTTGTACGTAATATCATAATTTGCCTAATGCGAGCTTCGTATTTAACTTTCAACTATCAGTATGTATTTTCGAAATTAGTTAAAGAAGTTATAAACCATTGCGGGAGGTCTATTTGGCATTGAAATACAGGAATAAATTAATCATGCCTTACTGTGAATAAATTATTTAATTACTTAGTCTATTGTTGGTATAATATTAAGCTATAGTTTGCCATCGTACTCTGATGATGATCATCGTTGGTCGTGACTGCATAGATATTGTGCAGCCAATTTTTTCAGTCAAGTACATTGTAAGCGAGACTACTTGAAGTGAGTGCCACATGCCTAATTTTGCTTCCCTTATATATGCATTGCGGTTTGATCCTTGCTTGTCAGTTTGTCGTCGTATTGTGATGATGCGAAACTGAAGGCAGTCGACATGAAATATAAACGAACGGAATTTTCTGCAATTAAGCCAAGAACGGTATGAAAAGTATGCTCTCTTTCTTTAGATGATCCGTCTATGTCACCACAAATTAGTATAAACGAACGCAATTTTCTGCAATTAAGCCAAGAATGGTATGAAAAGAATGCTCTCTTTCTTTAGATGATCCGTCTATGTCACCACAAATTACATCTGTTGTACCGCAGGTGTGCTTTGGCTACTACTAAAGAAATACATCACAATTTCGAAAATATAATTAACTGGATGGATTGTATTTGCATCTGATATAAAATTTAAGACATCGTAACGGCGTTTTGTGGGACAAAACCGATGAAGTAAATGAATAAAAACAATCAATGTTTGCACGTGTGGTATTAAAAATTATTCAAATCAAGTTTGCGTGCTTGGAATAAACACCAATCCAAGTGTATTTAAACTTTCGTCGAACAACATAGCTGTGTTTAGTGGCCTGATGATGATGCTGGATAGTAGGCACAGAAACGTCGCCCGTAAACAAAGGTTGTTTAACACTGCATGAACGATGTTGAAGCCTTCGGAAGAAAGGGACGAATACGCACCCAGCCTGATCGAAGACAAAACGGATGCATACTGGAAAATGGTGATCAATCGGATCTTTGTGAAACTGACAGTGCAAAGCAACAACCTGCGAACGCAACCCGCAGAAATTCAACATAGCAAAACTACCGTCACTTACACGTACCGAAGCATTTCGACCTTCCATGATAATCATCAGATTACGACGGCAAACTGACTAGCGAGGATCCAACAGCAATTCATATATGTGTAGCGAAAGCTATTCATGACTTCAGCCGAAATTTCCAATCAAATACAATGTATGCGAGACAACCAAATGTAGGAGCCGCATCCCTAATTTTGGTTTCCTTATATATGCATTGCGGTTTGATCCTCGCTAGTCAATTTACCGTCGTACTTTGATGTTGATCATGGAAGTTCAAAACTCGTCAGTGCGTCTGACAGACAGTGGTTTTGCCATGTTGTTCTACGACTGGTTAAATAAAACTGGATAGATGTATACTTCGGGATGGAAAATTTTATTTGAATAAGTAAATTAATTTGCAAAATTATATTTTTTCGGACAGGAATAAGTACCAATCCAATGTTCTGTTTAACCATTCGCACAAAATTGCATAACTATTGTCAATTACACTCACTGGCGTGTTTCAGCCTTCCATGATTTTCCTGAAGGAACTTCTTAGTTGCGAACCTCGATTAATTGAAATTAACTGATCTGCGTTTGATTAACGCAGCTTTCATTGTTCCAGTAATTTTCATTTTTTCGTGAAATGCATCTGATGAAGATCTACGGTAATGTAGATCGAAATATAATGCAAAAAGAAAATTACTGGAACAATGAAAGCTGCGTTAGTCAAAACGCAGATCAGGTAATTTATATGATTGTCATCACAACCAAACGGACCACTGACCAACGTGGTTCAAACCGCGATGCTTATATTAGATAATAAAAATGAGAAATGCGGCTCTCAAATTTTAGCATTTTGCGTACACCGTACTTGACTGGGAATTGATATTACTTTACTGGATCATAGATTTTCTGTCACTTTCGCCATTTGTGTAGGAAGTGTACAAGTTAACAATCATTGGTAAAGCAGGTGGTGATAACATTTTCAAAAATCAAGATAGCGAGTTTGCTATAAACTCTAAGCCCAATTTATCTAACTTGTAGCAAAACATAGCCAAACTATCATTATTCACACGACTATCACGGTTCTAACTTCAGTGGTCGTAATTAGAGCACGACAGCAACCTGACCAAGGAGGATCATATTGCATCATCTATAAGGTGCTGCAGATCTCAAATTAAGTTATCCCGCATAAATTGTACATGACCGGATACATCGTCTGCATCCTATTCTTGTTGTGACTAACATCAAAATCAGGCCGCTTTCGTTAAACATATGTCAGTTATAAAACTGTGCACTCATTGATAACGCACATTGTAATAATAATTTAAATTTAATTTGAGATTTAATTGAGATAAATACCAATCCATTTTATTACACAACCTACGACATATGCGATGTTGGACTGCATTGAAATAAGTGTATTAAAATAAATGAAGAAATATTCTTCTTTAAATCAAGTTTGCGAGCTTCAAGTAAGCACCAAGCATATTGTATTTAACAATATAACAAAATCACCGCCAGCCGAAACACACTGACGCGTTTCGACCTTCTATGATCATCATTAGATTACGACGGCAAACTGACTATCGAGGATCAAACCGCATTGCATATATATGGAAAGAAAAATTAGATATGCGGCTCTCACCTCTATTAGTCTTGCAAACATTGTACGTGAATGGAAATATCGGCTGCACAATTTCTATGCAGGCACGAACATTAACTGTTTTTAGCTTTGGCCACATATACATATATAGGCAATACAATTCAACAATAATTATATATATATATAATAATTATATATATATATATATATATATATAAATCAAGTTAGATATGCGGCTCTCACTTCTAGCTGTTTCGCAGACATTGAACTTGACTGGAAATGTCGTCTGCACAGTTTCTATGCAGTCACGAACTTTAACTGTTTGTAGCTTTCACCACATATACATATACAGGCAATTCAATCTAACAATAATTGATTGCACGAGTGGTGGTAACAATTCTTTAAATCAAGTTTGCGATCGTGAAGTAAACACCAATCCAATTGCATTCTATATCTAACTTTAATTTCCATATATATTCAATGCGGTTTGATCCTCGATAATCAGTTTGCCGCGGTAGTCTGATGATGATCATGGAAGGTCGAAACGCGTCAGTTCGTTGCGTTTGGCGGTAGTTTTGTTATGTTGTTCGACGACAGGTTAGATACAATGGGATACTTTATTTATTTCATATTGTAGTTTATATTTATTTGTTAAAAAAATATAGTAAACAAATAATGGTGCCTTCAGATTCACGTAGTAGAGTGGTTTTGTCCTTATTGGCGGATCTGGGAGCGGCAAATTCTGGACAGTACGTGATTAGTTCCCAATAAGGACGAAACCTGTCTACTGGATGAATTGCTATTTCTAAACCTTAATATTTTAGTTTAAACTGACAAATGTATGCACTTTTTCATGATCGCAACCTTGAATGTAGTAATTGATATCACCACCTGCGCAAAAAATGTTCGTATAGTTAAAATAGAAAATATGTTAATATATGATATTAATTCCGTGAATGCAGTCGCTTCATTTTATATTTTAATTGAACAGTAAATATGACTTTTAACATTTCAAATGAATTTTAAATCCCAATATGGGTCATTTGAGGCTAATATTTGCAGCATAAATTCACATTAAAATTTTTTTAACGAATATAAAATTTATTATTATAATCAAGGTTGCGATCTTGATATAAACACCTGACCCATTAATTGCTTACATATGTCAATATAAACTAAGAATTGTATAGTGTATAAAAGGCAATTCATCCAGAAGACCGGTTTCGTCCTTATTGGGAACTCATCATGTACTGGCCAGAATTTGCCGCGACAGGACTCGAACCTGGGCACGTCTGCTGCGGAATCTGGTGCTCTAACCACTGAGCCATTCTGGTGCTCTAAAATTTATTTGGATCCTCGTTAGTGAGGAAGGTGACAAAATGGTTGTAGCCTTTATGCATTCACTAAAGTTTAATTTGTGTCAGTGGTTAATTCAAGTAAACAAACATTGATTGCGCATTTAAAAGAAACATGTTGCGCGACAGGAAATAAACAATTTACCTGATTTTCGGATTGCGTACCGAAATATTTGAATCCACTGTCATCATGATTTTTGCATATTGATTGATTTGACATATTGATTGTCAACTAAGTGTGTGATGTGTTTGGCATTGAAAAAGACCTCCGTAACCGGAGGTCGAAATATTTGCAAAAATCATGATGACAGTGGATTCAAATATTTCGGTACGCAATCCGAAAATCAGGTAAATTGATTGCGCATGTTGGTAAAAATTATTCGAACCATGTTTGCGAATTTGAAGTAGACACCAAACCCATTGTATTTAAACAGTCGTCGATCGACCTGGGAAAACAACCGTCAGTCACACGTACTGACGCGTTTCAAACTTCCATGACCATCATTAGAGTATGACGACAAACCGCAATGCGTATATTTTACACGAACTATAAAATAGGTCGTTCAAACATCTAGTAGTCTCGCATGTATTACACTTGAAAGGAAATGTCTGCTGCACACTGTGTATACAGACACGCATATTAACAATTCACATCAAATTTGAGAGCTTAACACCACTCGCGCAATCAATTATTGTTTAATTGTATTATCTTTATTTATTTGGTGGGAAGCTGCAAAAAGTTGATGTTCGCGCCTGCATAGTAGTTTTGAAGCCGACATATAAAGTTTAGTAAAATGTATGCGCGAATATTAGAGGTGAGAGGCGTAAATTAATTTTGCCTTACATATATACGTATGGTCGTTTGGTCCTCGCTAGTACATTTTCTGTCGTAAACTGTTGATGATCGTGTAAGTTCCAATTGCGATTGTACGTAATGAAGGTTGCTCCAAGACTCGTTTTATTAACAGGGGATTGCTGTTTAGTTAATGCTCGCAAACTTGAATTAAATATATAAATATATAAATATATAAATATATAAATATATAAATATATAAATATATAAATATATAAATATATAAATATATAAATATATAAATATATAAATATATAAATATATAAATATATAAATATATAAATATATAAATATATAAATATATAAATATATAAATATATAAATATATAAATATATAAATATATAAATATATAAATATATAAATATATAAATATATAAATATATAAATATATAAATATATAAATATATAAATATATAAATATATAAATATATAAATATATAAATATATAAATATATAAATATATAAATATATAAATATATAAATATATAAATATATAAATATATAAATATATAAATATATAAATATATAAATATATAAATATATAAATATATAAAATATAAATATATA
>JAQBSW010014852.1:0-10877 GCA_029291075.1 Eudiplozoon nipponicum | reverse complement strand
ATTAACATTACGTATCAAAATTTTTTAACCTTACGTTATTTTTCGCATTTGTCTCACGTGGCATAACCAGCTGTTCTTCGCTAACAATTGCGCAGCATTTTTGAACAGTTCTTTGGTATTATGCCATCTCTGAGGCAATGTTCGTGTACATATTTTTATGCAGCTACCTTTGATTTTAATGTATATATTTTTACATTATAATGTATTTCTCACACATGACATCACACTGCCCATTTTGGTATGACCAGCTACTTGGAGCTAACGCTTTCGTGTAGCAACACTAAGTAGTTATCAGCTTCATATCATGGTACAGGCTACTTTCAATGCATATCTCAACTTCATCAATTGCACAAAGACCACTCTACAAATATCATGACCACAACGTCGAGCACACACTCCAGCTCCTTTGGTCGTATACAAACGCTGTGAGGACGATCCAGCCTGCCTAAGTTTTAACTTAAACCTGGCAAATTCAGAGGCAATTTACATCAAAATCTTCACGCTGCGGCTCCCAAATCTTATACTGCTCTATTGTGCCTCACGCGGTATGACCGACCACCAGAGCTAACAATTTGTGTAGCATTTCCTAGTAGATACTTGGCATCATATCATTGTTGAAGCAACCAGCAAGCATTCTTAAGCCCAGCATTTATTGTTAATTATTTTTTTGCTTAACTTGGTTCTCTGTCATGCATTTCTTATCTATGCAGTGGAATTTTCCTTTTTCCAGAGAGGGATAGTGTTGTAACGACATAAGAGTGGTACCGACAATAAAATGAAATGTTGTTAACAATTAAATGTCTTATACACAAGACACAGTCAACAAAATTGTCCGTGCTCTAGACGGCAATAAAATGACATATTGTCTACACAATTGAATGCCTTATACACAAGTCACAGTCAAACAAAATTGTCCGTGCTCTAGACGGCAATAAAATGCCATATTCTTAACACAATTGAATGTCTGTTTACAAAGTTGAATATCTTATGCACAAACAATTATTCTTTCACAAATGGCTGAATCGCGGTTAACATATGTAACCGATTGAAAATATATGATGATATGAGTAACGTCACTGGTAAAAATTGTCACTGGTGATAAATAGATCAGAATCGTGTAAAAACTTCAATGAAAAGACTTCACAAATAATTAATACAATTTTTGCTATGGTTTTAACTTATATCATTATAATAATCCATTGTACTCTGAAATTCGGATAGGTATAATTAGATGCGAACAGTAAGTGACTTGTATAAACTGCGAAGAGAAATAAATCCACTATGACATTATAATCCACCGCATGTTCCTTGTGTATTGCGCGCTGGTGTGTATATTTAATAAAAGCCCTGTAACGACACACATTAATTGCCGACATATTGCGTAAATTAAATTCAATTTTATTTACGTTGCACCAATGAGAAAAAGCGAAACTTGCCGTTAACCAATAGTGTACAAGTAGACATATATTACTATGGCATGGCTATTTAAACACGGCAATTTACCATTCAAGTCAGTTGTCGCGTTTGCTTTCTGCTTTGCGTTACGTGTGCGTGCTGTCGGCTGCGTTTACCTACGCTGGTTATTGGATTTGCCTTCACCAACAATTGGCAACATCCGTGACTCATCTTGTTGCTGTACAACCAGCGAGACCAGCCAATTAATGCAGAACTTCAACGAAGTTTCCACATCGAGATCACAACGCAACAACAGAGGGAACCACAGCCAGATTCAACCCAAGGCTCTAGGACATCTTCACACTGAAGAAACATTCTCGGTATTTGCCGGAGAACGCACGACCGGCCCTGTTAAGGGCACCCTATCAGAAAAATAACTCTATATCTATAGTATCTTAACCGAGTTTGTAACGTCGTACGGCATTTACTCGAAGCTGGGGCGTTTACAAAATTGGCGACCGCGCCAGGATATTGAGTATTGTACTGTTTTTTGGTATAAATAAAATTGACCTTCTTTTCCATTTATTTGGGATAAAAATAGATTAACATTTGCGTTTACGTCTTCTTTATTCTAGTCGTGGTCTTCTGGGAATTTTGTTGAGTATATGTTCGTGGATTTTTGGTGAGTTTTTTTGGGGTATATGGTCTATTCCAATTTCCTACATACAAAACTGCACCGTACGTACACGACATGCTCAATTGCGGAAAATTTCAATTTTTGGAAGCAGTTACTGTGATGTGTTTTGTGAAAGAACCCATTCATCTGTTTTCTACGCTCATCCAACTGCGGGAAACCTTCAACTGTGGAAGCTGTTTGTTTCGTATAAATATATTTATAAATTTTCATATTGTTTATAAATTTATGCTTTTAAGATCCCGTAAGATTGTTAGAATGTCAGGTCCAATTTTAGATATTGATGTTCCTGTTTGGGATGGCAATAGTGAACTATTCTTTATGCGTGTAGACTCCGCTTTCTCCCTGTTTCCTGATTATGACAGTCATCAAAAACTGTCGAAGTTTTTTGCTAAACTACCTTCTGAATTGCAGCGATGGATTTATCCTAAGCTTGAGGCCATTAGGAAGCTACCTAATCATATTTTGGGTCTACAACACGAAGTAGAATACTTGCTTAGGCCCAAAGAAACTGAACAGATAATAAATAAATATGCGCACTTAGACATGCCAAACATTGGACCCATCGAAATTTTGAGGGAATTACGGAAACGTTGGTATAAAGCCATTTACTTTGTAAACGCCCCGGCTTCAAGTAAATGCTGTACGACGTTACAAACTCGGTTAAGGTGCTCTGAATATAGATAGTGTTATGATAGGGGGCCCTTAAAAGGGCCTGTTCCTGCGTTTTCCTGAATTATTCAGAGTGTGAAGATGTCCTAGAGCCTTGGGTTGACTCTGGCTGTGGTTCCTTCTGTTGTCGCGTTGTAATCACGATGTGGAAAACTTCGTTGAAGTTCTGCATTAATTGGCTCGTCTCGTTGGTTGTACCGCAAAACAAGATGTGTCACGGATGTTGCAAAATGTTGATGAAACAAATCAAATCGCCAGCGTAGGTATTGACAGCCGACATAACGCACACGCGTAATGCAAAGCAGAATGCAAATGCGACAACTGACTTGCATGGTAAATCGCCTTTCTTAAATAGCCATAGTAATATATCTCTACTTGCACACTATTGGTTAAATGGCAAGTTTCGCTTTTTTCTCATTAGTGCAACGTTGATCTTGAGTACGTGGTTGGATAAGCGTGAGAGGACATTTCGTAGATGCTTCGCATGACATTCGAAATCTGGACTGAATACCATAATGTCATCGAGATATAACATACAATAAGCAGAGTCGTCGCGAAGTATGTTGTCCATGAATCTTTGAAATGTCTGTGTAGCACACTTAAGTCCAAAAGGCATGTAAAGATATTCAAAAAGGCCAAATGGAGTGATGACTGCAGTTTTCTCGGTATCCTCTGGTGCTACCGGGATGTGATGGTAGGCTTGTCTGAGGTCAATCACTGAGAAGAAATTGCTGCCGTTGAGTTTTCAAGTAAAATGTTAATATTTGGAATAGGATATGCATCAGATTTTGTCACTGAATTTAGCTTACGATAATCTCCGCAGGCTCTGTACGATGCGTTTGCTTTGGAGACTAAGTGCAGTGGTGACGCCCATGAACTTTTCGATGGTCTGAAGATTCCCTCTTTCAAAAGCCCTGAGAATTCTTCTTCGGCAGCTTTCATCTTAGCAGGGGTCAGTGGTCGCTTCTTGAGTGCAATAGGTTGTCCTTCTGTGACGATATGGTGCATCGTGTTGGAGACTCGTAGCTCTGACTTGTTAAGATCGAAAAGCGACCTGTATTTTTGAAGAGCTGCTGATATCTCTGATAATTGATGCACTGGGGTTGGCTGAATGACCTGGAACTCCAAACGCTCGGAGGTAAGTGTCCAAAAACTTTGCGCAGGTCCGATGGAGGGGTCGATGATCTTTTGATTGGCAAGATCAACAATGAGCCGAAATTTCAGAAGGAAATCATGGCCTATTATATTATGTGAGACCTTGGCAATGATGAAGTTGTGGGAAAATTCACGACGTAGACCTATTTTGAGTGTGTGGTCACAACCGAACTTATTTGTTACTAGGTTCGCAAAACCTAATACATACCGGCAGTCATAAGTTGGTATGAGCTCGCCTGTAGCTGTTGCGAGAAGAACGCCTAGCGACATCTTGGCCATTGAATCACCCTTGAGAACTGAGACTGCTGCACCTGTGTCTACGATGAACTCTTCGCCAGTTTTGAAATCAAGAAGGTGCAGAAGCTCGTTGGGCTGTTTGGCCGGGTCATGCAAACAAGTAGGCTGGTGATTGCGACCGGCGTTGTCCTTCTTGTTCTCTATGTGGAAAATTCGGCGTGGACGAAAAGAGTCGACAGGGATGTCGGATTGTAGTTGGCTTCTTCCCTGTAGCGCCGTTGATGCCGTTGATGCGCAGAAAGTACGGTCTTCTACTTCCTGCGCCAGACGTTTCCCGATACTGATGCACCCTTTTGCCTGCGGTTTGTTGTCCTTTCCGTCAGCTGTGGAAATTGACACTCATTCGGAAATTCTTCGGAACAACAAAGACAGACTTGGCATGAATAAAAAAACTTCTGGTGGTTATAACACCAGTTTTTTGGGGCATATTTATTAAAGGATTGCGGAGATCTCAATCGCCGCCTACCGTTATAATTGGGCTTAGGAACGAATTTGGGTCGAGCATTCACTTGATTTCGCTCGGATTTGGTAATGGCCAATCCTTCTAGAACTTTAGCCATGTTCGCCACTGTCCTCTCTAAAGAAGAGAGTCTATGATTATGCGGGGGTGAAGAAAAGGATGATGGATTCACTTTGGGTTCCAAAACCCTATATTCTAACTCACATCTCTCAGATAAGTCATCTATAGAGAGAGTGTTGGGAAGTTGTCTGGCAAAGAGTTTTAATGTTTGTGGAAGATTGTCAATAAAAACAACCTTAGCCTCATGGTCAGAAATGTTGGTTTTATACCAACGTTTCCGTAATACCCTCAGTATTTCGATGGGGCCAAGGTTTGGCATGTCTAACTGTGCATATTTGTTTATTATCTGCTCAGTCTCTGTGGGTCCAAGCAAGGATTCTACTTCGTTTCCTAGACCCAAAATGGGATTAGGTAGCTTCCTAATGGCCTCAAGCTTAGGATAAATCCGTCGCTGCAATTCAGAAGGTAGTTTAGCAAAATCTTCGACAGTTTTTGATGACTGTCATAATCAGGAAACGGGGAGAAAGTGGAGTCTACGTGCATAAAGAATAGTTCACTATCTCCATCCTAAACAGGAACATCAATATCTAAAATTGGACCTGACATTCTAACAATCTTACTGGATCTTAAAAGCATAAATTTATAAGCAATATGAAAATGTATATATATACTTTAACGAAACGGTTACTCACAAACAGCTTTCACAGTTGAATGAGCGCAGAACACAACACGTCACAGTAACTGCTTCCAAAAATTGAAATTATCCGTAATTGAGCCTGTCGAGTATTGTACGGTGCAGTTTTGTACGTAGGAGAGTTGAACAGAGGACATGTTGGCCTTTGATGCCAATGTACTAATATTATTATATCCCAAAAAAAAGTCACCACAAATCCACGAATATATACCCAAAGAAAATTCCCAGAAGACCACGATCAGTGTAAAGAAAACGCAAATGTTAATCTATTTTTATCCCAAATAAATAAAAGAGAAAGTCAATTAATTTATACCAAAAAAAAATCAAAACAATACTCAATATCCTGGCGAGGTCGCCAATTTTGTAAACGTTTTGGCTTCAAGTAAATGCCGTACGACGTTACAAACTCGGTTAAGGTGCTCTGAATATAGATATTGTTATGATAGGGGGGGCCTTAACCGGGCCTGGTCGTGCGTTCTCCTGAATTATTCAGAGTGTGAAGATGTCCTAGAGCCTTGGGTTCACTCTGGCTGTGGTTCCTTCTGTTGTCGCGTTGTAATCACGATGTGGGAAGTTTCGCTTTTTTCTCATTGTTGCAACGTAAATAAAATTGAATTTAATTTACGCAATATGTCGGCCATTAATTTGTAATGTTGGGGCGTTTACAACCCTATTAATAACATATAAAATTGCAGTTCGAGAAATCTCAATTAAAACTGCTTAAAACTAACAGAGATTGTTTCTAAAATCACTGTTAAAAGAAATATTGTGTAAGAATGAGAGCCGCATAGACGGCACGTCAGATTCAGCCTTAGTGTTCCCATAGAAGTCACATATATATATCACTTTCATGCATACGATTCTTTGTACTTAGCATTCAGTGTCCTAAAATTTAAGATTAACCTCCATGATAATCAAACATAAATATTTAATCAGTTAATCAAGTAATAGGCAAAGAACTGTGTACTTCTTAAGCAACACTGCTGGGAAAAGATTAAACGCGAAAACAGAATTATTAAATTAACAGTTCCTGAACGACTCCAATATGCACAAATGAAAACGGAAACTCGTTAATTAAGGCTTATATTGTAAAGATCAAAATTTGTAAATCCGAAATGAGAAATGAAAAGGCAAATGAAATTTGCTAGGGTAAATCAAACCAGGCAGGTACAGAATACAGAAAACCTGAGTTACGCAAATTCACAAGTATATATACTGCCAAGGATTTAGCCATAGACTGTTCTAGAATATAAACGAATATTTTCTGTTCTAATTATATTCGTTTTCAATCAGCCACGGTGTTTTCAATTTATAAATAATTGGTTCTTTAATTTTGTCGGAGGAAATATCTTCCTCTACAGTGGCAACCTGGAACTAAATATATATCCACATTTAATTTAAAAGCTTTGTTTCAGGCTTGACGTAGATTCAATATTTTATCTTTTAACTCCATAGTTAGTTTTTAAAAAAATTAAACTTCTCCAAAACATAGTGCATGAACTTGCTCCAATAAAATTGGAAGAAATTTTGCACCGTAAGCCTAAATTTAAATGAGATTATCACAACTGTAGTTGGAAATTGGCTCACCCGTGGCTGGTCCCAGTATTACGCAAAAGAGTTTTGGACACAAAAACTAACTGACATTCATTGATAAATTCTTCTGAACCGCGAAGACTTTTTTAAAGAAGAAAATAACCTACAGTTGTTATAGCACCCATTATCTTTGGCATTTAAGTCGATGAATTAATGCGATGTCTATCACCGCCTGTTCATTTAAATCCTATTTCGATGGAGTATCCGAGATTAATTTTAATTACTTTTAACAAGCCGACGAATTATCCTACCAAAGTGCTGGTCAAGGTAACTCCTGTTCTTCCAAAGAGGATGTGTAGACTTTGACGGATCGAAAGCTAATTTACTGAGTTGGTTCTACATTCGGATCAAGAGCTCTATACCCGGTTATGCGAAAAGCTTAAATAACTGAGTAATTTTGTTAATAAAAACAACATTCGCTTAGTAGAAGGAAATATTACACATATAATATTTCTGTACGGTCTATGTTATCATGTCTAATTGGAGGTATATATGAAAAATCTGTGCAGTCTTTGAAGGGACCTAGTAAGCAATGTATTTAGTTTTAAATTCCAATAATGTGCTTAGATATTTTCGTGATATATTCGATTATAGGAAGTATTCTTCACTGTGATTTGAAAGAAATTTTACAAAATCCCTAGATATCTAATTTAACCGTTTTTATCTGTAAATTTTGCAATCTAGTTCATCAACAATCAAAATTTAGACGGAAATACTTAATAGAATACGATACCTCTAACGCATAGAGAGAAATTTAATACCAATGAAAACGCTTAATTCGCCTTAAATGAAATAAAACAATTAAGACATAATGCAAACATTACTATAAATTTCAAATAATTATAACAAATTGATTGCTAAAACCTTATTTCACAAAAGGAAAAGGACGGAAGTTGAATATATTGAAGCTAAGATTTCCGCCTGTGTCTAAATTTGTTGAATGTGAATGATTCAATAAAATAAAAATTTACGAAATTGGATGATTGTTGAGAAAAAAGTTCGTTGGTTCGACAAATTTATACTGTAACACGCGGCTCCGCGTTACAACCCAACAAATATAGTTCGCTTTAAGGTCAAATAGACTAACTCTTGTTTTTACACAATATTTATCTTAACTATGATTTTAGCAACAATCTCTGTTAGTTTCAAGCAGTTTTAATTGAGATTTCTTGAACTGCTAATTTAATTGTAATTAATAGAGTGTAACGACACAAATCAATCGGTGACATATTGCGTAAATAAAATTCAAATCTATTTACGTTGCACCAATGAGAAAAAAGCAAATTGCCGTTTAACCACGTTAAACGACGTTTAACCAATAGTATGCAAGCACACATTGCATGCTATTTAAGCACGGTAATTTACCATGCAAGTCAGTTGTGACATTTGCATTCTACCTGCTTCGCGTATTTGCTTGATCGGCTGTCAGCGCATATTGCACTTTACCGGTTGTCAATCCCTACTCGTCTTGATGCGAGATACCAGAGAGACGAGCCAATTGAGTGCAGGACCTGCATGACACCATACACAACGCGATCACAGCTCAACCACGGGAGTCAACATTCAACCAGAGTCCACCCAAGGCTCTAGGACATCTTCACTTCGGAAGACTTCCAGCGAACGTATTACCTGGCCCTCTTAAGGGCCCCCATATCAGCAACTAATCTCTATTCAGAGCACCTTAACCGAGTTTGTAACGTCGTACGGCATTTACTTGAAGCCGGGGCGTTTACAAAATTGGCGACCGCGCCAGGATAGTGATTATTGTTCTGATTTTTTTGGTATAAATAAAATTGACTTCCTTTTTCATTTATTTGGGATAAATCGTGGTCATCTGTTGAATTTTTTTTTGGGTATATATATATATATATTCGTGGTGTGTATTGGAGGATATAATAATAGATTGACATTTGTGTTTTCTTTACCGTGATCCTGGCTTTTCTAAAATTTTGTTGGGTATATATTCGTGAATTTGTGGTGTGAGCATTCAAAGGCTAACGAGGCCTCTGTTCGTCTTCCCTACGGGACAATTTCAATTTTTGGAAGGAGTGACGCTGTTCTGTGTCGAAATAATAATACATTGTCATCAAAGGCCATCGGGGCCTCTGTTCGTTTTTTTCCTGGACAATATCAAGCAACAGCGGAAGCTGTTTGTGGGACAATTTCAATTTTTGGAAGGAGTGACGCTGTTCTGTGTTGAAATAATAATACATTGTCATCAAAGGCCATCGGGGCCTCTGTTCGTTTTTTCCTTTTGTACTGGACAATATCAAGCAACAGTGGAAGCTGTTTGTGGGTAAGCGTTTTGTTATATATTTATACATTTATATATACATTTTCATATTGCTTATAAATTTATGCTTTTAAGATCCCGTAAGATTGTTAAAATGTCAGGTCCAATTTTAGATATTGATGTTCCTGTTTGGGATGGAGATAGTGAGCTATTCTTTATGCGCGTAGACTCCGCTTTCTCCCCGTTTCCTGATTATGACAGTCATCAAAAACTGTCAAAGGTTTTTGCTAAACTACCTTCTGAATTGCAGCGACGGATTTATCCTAAGCTTGAGGCCATTAGGAAGCTACCTAATCCCATTTTTGGCCTACAAAACGAGGTAGAATCCTTGCTTGGACCCACTGAAACTGAGCAGATAATAAACAAATATGCGCAGTTAGATATGCCAAATCTTGGCCCCATAGAAATACTGAGGGAATTACGGAAACGTTGGTATAAAACCAACATTTCTGACCATGAGGCTAAGGTTGTTTTTATTAACAATCTTCCCCAAACATTAAAACTCTTTGCCAGACAGCTCCCCAACACTCTCTCTATAGATGACTTATCTGAGAGATGTGAGTTAGAATATAGGGTTTTGGAACCCAAAGTGAATCCATCATCCTTTTCTTCACCCCCGCAAGATGATAGAATCTCCTCCTTAGAGAGAACAGTGGCGAACATGGCCAAACTTCTAGAAGGATTGGCCATTACCAAATCGGAGATAAATCATGTGAATGCTCGACCAAAATTCGTTTCCAAGTCAAATTATAATGGTAGGCGGCGATCGAGATCTCCGCAATCATTTAATAAATATGCTCCAAAGAACTGGTGTTATAACCACCAGAAGTTTTTTTATGCTTGCCAAGTTTGTCTTTGTCGTTCCGAAGAATTTCCGAATGAGTGTCAATTTCCACAGCTGACGGAGAGGACAACAGACCGCAGGCACAAGGGTGCATCAGTATCGGGAAACGTCTGGCGCAGGAAGTAGAAGACCGTACTTTCTGCACATCAACGGCATCAACGGCGCGACAGGGAAGAAGCCAACTACAATCCGACATCCCTGTCGACTCTTTTCGTCCACGCCGAATTTTTCACATAGAGAACCAAACAGACAATGCCGGTCGCAATCACCAGCCTACTTGTTTGCATGACCCGGCCAAACAGCCAAACGAACTTCTGCACCTTCTTGATTTCAAAACTGGCGAAGAGTACATCGTAGACACAGGTGCGGCAGTCTCAGTTCTCAAAGGTGATTCAATGGCCGAGATGTCGCTAGGCGTTCTTCTCGCAACAGCTACAGGCGAGCCCATACCAACTTATGGCTGCCAATACCGCACACTCAACATAGGTCTACGACGTGAATTTTCCCACAACTTCATCATTGCCAAGGTCTCACATAATATAATAGGCCTTGATTTCCTTCTAAAATTTCGGCTCATTGTTGATCTTGCCAATCAAAAGATCATCGACCCCTCCACCGGACTTGAACAAAGCTTTTGGACACTTGCCTCCGAGCGTTTGGAGTTACAGGTCATTCAGCCAACCCCAGTGCATCATTCAGCAGAGATATCAGCAGCTCTTC
>JAQBSW010014851.1:0-10878 GCA_029291075.1 Eudiplozoon nipponicum | reverse complement strand
ATCATGCTTGCAAACTAGACTAAATTAATTGTTACCACCACTCGAACAATCGATGACATTTCAATTGCCTGAGAGTAAAGACGATACATCCTGAATTGTATAATCATTTAAAATTGTACTAAACGTTATTCGCATCAGCTCCAGACAAATAAACATGAGAATCATAAATGAAATTCAGCTAGAATAACTCGTTACATTAAATTAAAGCATAATCCTCAGCATGAATGACCGCGTAAAATGAGCGTGTAAATGCCTTCATACACAATCTAATCAACACACCATATAAAATTACCGAAGAATATTCAGGCAAGAAAATGAAGTTTGTAATAAATATAAAATGGATAGATATGAGAAGCCAGTTTGCAGAAGAAGTAAATAATCTTGATAAAAAATTTCGCACAAATGTGACGGCAAAGCCAGAAAGTGACTCGTGAAGTATAAATGAATCAGTCATTATATTTAATTTCAACCGGAAATTTGCCTTTGAGGTAAGGCGACAATAAAATTGTAAAAAAAGAATGATCTTTAGTGTCATTAATAGGCTAATTTTTACGCCTTAAAGCTAATAAACTAACGTAATTTCTAATGTTGGAGTGAAAGTAAGCATGGATGAACTTATACTGCAAATAATCTAAACAAGTGAAAGCCTTCATTGGCAAATTCACCGATAAATTTATGATTTAAATTCAAGATTTTCGAGGGAAATTCTAAAGCGGTTTCAAAATTAACTATTTCTAAACACAGATGGTGATCATATTCAATTCTAATCTACCGTTGTTTAAGAACGATAATATCATAAGGTATAAATGGTAGAAATCGAACGTGAATGAATAAATGCTTTTAAAAACAATCACGAAATGTATCATATTGAATAATCATATGCTTCTTACCACCAATGTGAACCTGTAAAATAGCAGATTTGAATAGTTAAGCTAAAGAGTGATCCCAAACTATAACAAAAATGGCCTATTTGTCGCACAAATTGAAAATTTCATTTTGAAACTCCGTATATATAAACGGCAATAAAGAAACAGCATGAATGACCTTAAAAGTATAGTGTAATAATAGATAGCAATAACGCATCCTATAAAACAGCGTAAAAAAATAGCGGAAAATAATAACTAGGTTTCTGAAGCAGGAATGACTTTTTTAGCAATAATATACATTATCTAGAATAGCAAAACTTCTTAGAGTAAGTAACCTGAAATAAATAGGAGTATACATTTTTTCGACTGTGCCAAAAAGGCCAAGAGTCTAGCCAGTGCTTTGGTAAAACAGTAAATTGAACCAAAGTATCAACCAAGGTAAAGCCATAATATAATCCAATAAATTATTTTTTTGTAAACATTCGTAAACTGATGCTTGTTGTTCTGATTTCATTTGTTTCAATTGAACATGGAATCTATGCGAAACTTAAAAATTTACATTCGTAGAAATACAAGGAAATTTATTTACAACAAATATTAATAAAAATATATATAATAATTAATGTATACACAATCAACCATGCGGTAGAAATAGATGTTGAGTTTTATTTCACGAAAAATAGTTTTCACTCATACGGATACGTGTTAAATAAAATTTAATTCCGCAATTCAATATCAAAATGCGATGCGCTGTATTTTACTGGAGGTCCAAAGACTTTATCGCCGTTTAATATTTTCCTATTATTAAAGAAAGTAAACTACATTAACCAAGATTGGATTTCATAGTAATTAGGTTTCCCAAATATATGTTTTCCATACTCTACGCGGCTATGCGTAAGCAAGAACAAACGTTGAGAAGATTGATTTCATTAAACAGATAATAAGATTTAAAAAGTTTAAAAGATATTAGTTTATAAACAAATAATAGATTAAAAGTAGAGTCGTTTAAAAAACAGCTAGGAAATCAAAAATGATTTTTAGAAATCCGGAATAAGAATGATATAAAACCAGAAAGCTACGGATTTTAATCTGAAGAAGACAAGTTTATTTAAAACTAGTAGAAAGCACGATTTGTTCTAATTGTACCTGTCGGTCAAGCAAATCTCTGCTTTACATTTTTAAAAACTAGAAGATAAAACTGTCTAGATAACAATAAGCAAGTAGTAGAAATAAATATATGTAACACATTGTCATATTTTAGTTTGATTATTTAGCCGTTTACATATTCCTTCATTAAAGCTATCGAAATGATAATAAACATGTATACTTATATTCAACTATGTGATCAAAGTTTAAAAAGGAAGGCATTATGATTTTGTCTTCTATATTCTCACTTCAATTATAAATTTTATTTATTGCAGAAAAGCATCTCATAGTTGACGTAAGCATTAAAGAAATTACTCTTCAGCATAAAATCAAAACGTATGAAAATATAATGACTGACCTTCATTGACATAATTCAGATAAGCTTAAACGCTTCCCTAATTTTTTTATAAAAAATCTTCAAACTAACAAACAGAAGACAATAAGCGATAACCAACTCTATCACGTTAAATTAGACATTTTTTAGGCTTCAACCCAAGAGGTTGGGATTTCATTAACGATCTAACACACATACTCAATAAGCCATAATAGAAAGAAATAATAACACAACAAGCAAAATTATCTTAAACATAATTAACCAATCACCATGAATCCAAGAATTACAAACTCTAACAATTGAACACCTACCATCTTCAAAAACTCATTTTGTACCTCAGACTAACCTCAGTAATCTCTTATGCTTAATCTACATTAAGACAGCGCACTTTATCAAACTCAGCAATGTACAAATAAAAACAATACAAATCTAAAAAACGAAGGTACATAAAAAACATCACACAATAATAGTAACTCAACTAATATGACTAAATAAATTAAATAAGAATTCAAAATATCCTTTCCATGTGCAAAGATACAATTTCTTTTTATTTTTGCAAATGTAAAGAGTACTATGAATTTTATTAAAGCTTGCATTATAAATAAATGAGAATCTTCCTCAGGTAATCTGTCAACCTATTGGGAAACAGCTAAAGAAATCCATGAAAATACATCAGCAATAATTAAAGGAAATTCAACGGAGAACATAATTATTTTTATCCATCCATCAAAACCTGACACAATTAAATAATTTAATCTAAAGCGCGCTATAGCCACTTTAAGAAAAATTATGTTCTGGGTGACACCGAGATCCAGACACCCGTAACAGAAACTAAATTTTAAGGCAAATATATCAACCTACAAATTAGCAGAAACGTGCCCTTTCATATTAGCTCCTATTCCAAATCCAGTAAAACTATTCAGTTTATCTCAGCTCGACATTTTTAACGAAAAAATTAAGCACTTTGCGCAAACAGTTATAAAATAAGATGATATCAAAATTTCTGTTTCGTAACTTGGCTTCGTCGTATCATTCATGATAAAAATAATAAAACTGTCCAACTAGACCATACTGCAAGCGTTTACACCGCCATTATTTATATAACATGATAGATTATCATTCCACACGTAGATATAACGAAAATCAAGAATACATATTTATTTTCATTCGTCTTGAAATGACAAATCATCAGATTGGGTGTATATATTTTGATACCAATTCCAACATACATATTGAGACAATTTTCTCGAGTATCTTCGGAAATATAATAAAATATAAAATTAAAATCTGCAGAATTGTTTTTTTGAGATTTTAATTTCACAAAATACATACCTATTCCGATATATTTTGCAAGACCATATTGAAAAACTTAACACAATCAAGGCTCATACAAAACGCCCCTCAATGACGTAGACAAAAAAACAATAAACTTTTTATTCACTAGATGCAAAATATGAAAAGAGATTGCATGTATCTTCAGAATTTTCGAGAGCTCCCGTCTAACAAATAACCTACCTGTATGATTTAGTCACTCTGTTAGAGTCAGCTGACTCGCAAACAAGGTCTAGACCTACCTTCTGCTGCCGATTTGTTTTCGCAGGCCTCAAATATGTCACGCGTAATTATAAGTCCTCAATTTAATTATATCATTCTTCCAAAATCTTTACTGTCTACTTCTATTTCCATGATAAAAGTACTTTCAATGCTCTACTCGTACAGATAAGAATACTATCAAACAATGAGTTTAAAGCAGACATACTGCATTGCTTTGTTAAACTCCTACGGGAGCAGAAGAACAAATATAATCAAATAAAGCTTTTCTTAATTTTATTTTTAAAATAAAACGGCTATTTAATCAGATTATATATTTCTTGTTTCCTTTTTCGTTGGATATATTTAAAAGACAAAATCTTATCGTCTTAACTAAACAGACAGTGACGGTGCCTTCCTTATTTGAATTTATATTCGCTCAGATTATTGCTCAATGTAAAATATGTATTTTATAATCATGTGATTGGAGCCTTTCATAAATAAATCAATCAAAACGGTAAATTGAAAGTATCGAAATAAATAAATAAATTATCAACAATCACTCAGTTGTTATGTTTATTTCAAGCTCAGCTTAGCGAAATTAGCCTCAACATTATTCAAAATAGAACTCCATTAATGAGCCTACGTCCGGAATCTATCACTCCTTTGACGTCTACCAAAAGCAAAAATGGTCCGTCTAATAAACCTTTGAAAATCTATAAGTGCTTTCATCTATTTCAGCTTCTTCAATAGATCCTCTCCTGAATAAATATTCACTATTCAATTTATGCTGCCTAGTTTCTATATCGCCTAAATCGTTACACAAATTATGTAGATATTTTGTACTAAACTGAAGTTCAGAAATCTGCTGAGAATTTAAATTCCATTATTTTTCAATAATATATTATAAGCCATATTATCCTAGTCAAAGCTTAATTCTTTTATGTACCTACAAGAGGTTCTGTTATAATCAAAAGGTATTACTTTTCGTACACGTCTTGTACCATCACTACTGCCATATATACTGATATGCATTCCTAGCTACTTTTTTCACTCAGAAATGACCCTGCTATTAATTTGTACCTTGATATTTCAAATTGTCGTGCTAGATGATGGTTAAATAATTTGCTGGTGACAATTTATACAACTGTACATATCATACTTTTGATTTCTACCTCATCATTTCAACTATTGTGCACATTGGCTTTTGTTGCCAAATAAAATTATTATTATTATTCCCTTCGATGAAGGATGAAAAATTATTATTAAATACATAAAACAATAAGTATTTTTTAAATGTTCCTCTCACGTAAAGATGTGAACAACTTACCAAGAAATAACAGACAGAAAATGGATATATCATGAGGTATATAAGTCTTTGCGTTTTCAAAATGAATATAATCTGCGTAATATTTGCAGCGAAAGTACAGAAGTAAAATATCTACTATTTAATTCACGAAAGACATACATAAATGGCCACGAGAACACAAGAAACTGGCCTTTTCTGGGCGTTTTGAACCTGGCGTAGAGAAAGTAGATGAAAAATTGTCATAATATGAACGAACGCAATATATCCAACAGGAATTACAATCTGAACATAGCATTCTGGTAATATTGGTAAACGTAAATTCCATGTGTCAATCCAGCTCTGCAGGTTAAAACAAAATAACTAACTGCAGATAAATTACCGCAAAACGATAAGACGTTCGTTTTACCCATGCTCTTGAATAAATGCCTAATTCACACAGGTCGAGTTAAATAAATTGGTTTGGTTGAACAAACTACGATTTATTGTAATGTAATATAGATTTTAAATTAGCTCTTAAATATAAACGGGAAATGACAGCTATAACGTATATTACTAAATGTAGAGTAAAAAATAAATTTGACTTAAATAAGACCGAAGTGTGCAGTTCTTGTCAGGTTAGACACAACGACCTGAGATAGCGTACTTGTTGTTCCAATAATTCTCTCATTTTAAAGGATATAATATGTAATAATAAAAACCTTTTGGCATCAAAGGCCAACTGGCTCGACCATTGAAATAACAAATCAAGGGTAGGATATGTGGAGGTGAATGGAATTCTGATTAGCAAAGTATTTAATAGCAGGAGGTAGGGGTTGGGGAAGGGAAAAGTTAACATTAACATCAAGATAGTTCAATCTGGTGAAAAATAAATAAAAACGAAGTTCTACTTGACTAAACAAGATCAATTGGAGATAGTTCATGAAGTGTCAGAGTTTCTAGGTGAATGCGAGATTGAAAAAGATGGCGGACCTGAGGTAAACGTCGACCGATGGAGTCCATTGACGTGAAGATTAAATTGATGGAGCTTAGCATAGACTGCAGGATTGAAGCGAGCGAGTCTTGCAGGGATCGCAGGCATCCGTAGAACGAGGTTGTGATTGAAGGAAGACCAGGGGGAGTCGATGTCCGAAGCGAACCGTTGGTGGATCGGTAGGGCTGTTAGGTTTCCGGTCCTCCGCTGAAACAAGAATGAAAAGAATTGGATGAGCAAAACGTAATAAAATATCCACAACGTGGATATGATGGGGTCAGGAATGGGCTGAGAAGTGGTATCAGTGAGTCGAGAAGAAAAGATTAAGACCAGAGAGGTAAAGTGGAAGATTAGATGACTGCCTGAGGGATTTCGCCCTCCGAAGATAGTCAAAAGAATAGCCTGGGGTGAAGTAAATGTTATGGATTGAGAAGGAACCAGTTTCGTTTCCAATCGGTCGTATCACATAGAAATTTGTTGAAGAAGTACTGATGGGCTGCCTTTTTGAATTCGTGCTGGGGTAGGAGTTTTATGTCTGTGGGAAGAGCGTTGAAGACATTAGTGGCTTTGGAGAAGAGATAGATTTTTTTTAAATATGGTGGGGGTATGGTTAGCTTGGATAGAAGAGTTACTAAAACGGGTGGCGTAGTGGTGACTTGGGTTGGCAAAGTTGGAGAGCCGTAAGCAAGTTGTGATCTTATGGATAATAGAAATGACTAGAAGATGACGGGTGAAACAAAGCGGAAGATGATTTTCCAGGAGTAGGCGTTCCCAATAATTTTGGCATTTCGGGAAGACTCGCTTTAGAAACCTGGAGGATACCTGTTCAATAGTATAAGAGGAGGGAGGGTGAGAGGACAGTAGAATTCGCTGGCGTAGGAAATGAGGGGCAGAACGTAGACCTTGAATAACATGAGTTGGAGAGTGGGGTTGTTTGTCTTAAAATAGATCAGACGGGCCCATTTGAAAAGTTGGAACTAGTGTGTGTAAGGTGTAGGGAGAAGTCTGGAGATTTTGAAAAATGAATGCCAAGATGTTTGGCCGAATCTATTATTTCTATGTCGAGGAGGTAGTTGGCAACCGGGATAGAGCAGAATGAATCAGAGGAGAGTTTCATTAGGCGAGTTTTGCTGGGATTTAGTTTGAGGCTGATTCTGCTGAGCTGCGAGTGGAGCGAGAATAGGAGCTCCGATAGAAGGGTTAAGGAAGGATTGGATGCTGTGGGGTTACTGAATACTATAACCATGTCATACGCATATTTGAACAGCTTGAAAAGGTTGTCTTCAACCTGTATGTGCGCGAGCGTAAGGTTGAAGAGAATGGAACCAAGTACGGAGCCCTGTGGGAACACCGGATCGGATATGGGCTGGCCTCGAGTGACTACTGACAAATTTTACTGTCGCATATCGGTTTCGGAGATAGTAACTGATAAGATAGAGAACATTGCCGCAGATACCGATTCACAGTAAGGCGGATTCGATTGCTGAAAATGACAGCGAGTGAAAAGCCTTGGATATATCCAGGAATAGGAGAGTGCACTGAAGCACTTTAGAGAAGGAGGAGTAGCAATGATCGAGAACACTAACTAAGTTGGTGGAAGAAGAGCGGCCATTCAAAAACCCATTGTTCATCATCGAGGAGATAGAAGTTTACATGAGACTTAATGAAGGGGTAGATTAGGTGGTATAAGATCCTGTCGAAGATTTTGGTGAAAGAAGGGACGATAGTAATGGGGCGGAGATCTTTAAATGATGAGATCGACGAATTGCCATTTTTAGGGATAGGAGAGATCGTCGAATTAAGTCAGTCCGGGGGAAGATAGATGGTTTCGAGACAATGATTAATAACATCGGCAATCAGAGAGAAGACGTTCCAGCCTAGAAGAGCAATCATGCTGACTGAGACACCATATTGATCAAATTGGTGTTTAGATTTAATGTCTTTAATTGCTTTGGCGACGGAAGCCGGAGAGACGTAGAACCAGCGTAGTTTCTCGGTGTCTCCGTTGTCTAACATCTCAACAGGCGGAGTGGGAGTGGAAAAGGAGTCGAGGAGGTGAGTCAGATAATCGTTGGCGAAGCAGGAGTCGTCTGACTGAGAGAAGTTAATATACGAGGTTTTGGGCTTTTGCAGCAATTGGTGTTTGATGATAACGAACTTTGCCCGGGGATTAGGAGCTGACCGGATGCGTCTTTCGATGTGGAGCGCTTGTGTGTTGATAGCCTGTTTAATGTGCCCATCGATGCGTCTCAGTGCGAGGGCGCGGGCAAGTGACGATGTGCGTAGACGGGAGTTACGTGCAAGGTTGTCACGTGCCTTAAACAGAGCGTTCAACTTATTCGTCGAGTGTACGTGTTGAATACAGGTGGAGGAGTTAAAGTGGAGGGATAGGATGTTATGGACTTCGGAAAAGCATGAGGAGAGATTGTTTGAGAGAAAGAGGTCCCTTCAGTTAACATTGTCACAGAGTCGGCGGAACTCTTCCCAGTTGATGAATCGCCTGAGCGATTGGGTGTCTTCTCGAGGGGTGAAGGATAAGAGAGGTAAGAGGAAGGATACCTGACAGTGATCAAGATTAGGGAAGATCTCCCGAGAATGAACATCAGTCACCTCGTTGTTGGAGAGTACACAGTCCAGTTGGTTGTTCCCTCGGGTAGGAAAACGCACGAATTGGTTTAACATGTTGTCCGCGAAGAGTCGAAGCAGTGGGTGACTTTCCGAAGCTAGATTATGCCAGTTAACCATGGGGAGGTTGAGATCACCCACAACGACGTACCGATCGGAGTGTAAAGAGAAAAAGTAGATAGAAGTTGCGCCCCGCGAGTGTCGTCGATGAGTAAGAGATTAGTGGGTCTGTAGACAACACAGGTAGATATGCTTTGGTTATGGATTTGTAGCTGAAACGAGAAAAATTCCAATCCTTGAGAGTTTGATGTCGACAAGCGTTTGGGCATAAGAAGGGATCGGACATAGGCAGCTAGTCCGCCCCCACGACCGACAGTTCTGTCGCTACGAAGAAACGTGTATCCATGAATGAGGAAAAGATCATCACAGTGGATGGAAGGAGACAGCCAAGTCTCAACAAGAATGCATATGTCAATCTCGTTAGAGGATAGAAAAGCTCGTAGTTGATTGATTTTAGGCGTAAGTGACCTGCAGTTGATGAGGATTGCTGAGAGTGCTCTGAGAGAGGGATGGTTAGATCGGGGAGGAGAAGCGTGCGGGGGCTTTCCGCTGGCGGGCGGGGCGAGATCTAGGGCTGATGAGGGTGACAGACCGCTCGTTGACAAGGATAGAGTGGTCAGCGTCGATTTGGATTTCTTTCTTTTGTCCCGCGTTTATCAGGTGGGTGAGGCAGTTGTAGGGTTTGAAAGCAAAAGGGGGGCGAGATATCTGGGCTCGAGGGGGCACTCGGAAGCTGCGTTGAGGTGGCGAGCAGGGACAGAGAAAGATCAGGGGCTGGGACGCAACAGTCCAGGGTAGGGTCAATGATGGATTCAGTAGAGGGAGACGAAGTTGATGGGGCTGGGTCCAAGTCATGTTTTGTCTTAGTAGACTTACGTTTTTTCCGTTTCTGGGTCATAGCGTCCGTCACAAAGGTAACTTGTCGAGGGTATGTGGACCTGGCGGACGAGCTTGGGAGAGAAGGTGCGTTATTAAGAGGCTTAGCGCAGCGTGGTCGGCCACGATGACGTGGTAATGCTTGAGATTGTGTGGGGGGGCTGGTTGCGGAGTAAGGGCTAAAAGTGAAAGGAAAGCCTTAAAATTTGGAAGGTATCAGTAGGGGTGGACTGGAGGAAGGTGCATCGCCAAGGATTCCGCCGTGAACTGAGCGGCTTTTCTTTGGATTGCTCCAGCCCGGAAAGGCGTGATGAGCTGGAGGAGGGGGGGTGGTGTCCGGTTTATGGGATTGGACTTTCTCTAAAGTCCTCTGTAGCAGCGTGTAATCTTGTTTTAGTTTGACTTTCCCGGATGTTAAGATGGGCGAGTGTAGTTTGAGATGACGAACCTCATCGTCAGACAGTCTTTTGTGCGAGGAGAGAATAAAGGCTTGACCCTTTCTCGAGGAGATCTCTTTAAGGTGGCTAAAGTTGTCCCCTATGTGACTGATGAGATCTGAGGCCAGATTGTCCTTTGAGAGTGGGGAGCGCGGAGACCAAAGAAAGAGGTTTCGCTTGTTGTGATTTTGCAGGGCAACCTCCCTGGCTACCCCATTCAAAAACGCATCTGCTTGACGCAACAAATGGGGCTGAACGGAGGAGACTGAAATGTTGCCGGTCAGTGCTCCAAGTAATCCTGTGATGTCCGCCATTTGCTGTTGGAGATCAGAAATATTGGAGATAAGATTTTGGGTGAGGAACGAGGAGATGGGGGCTGGCGACGAAAGTTGGTTCATGGTGGAGTTAGATAGAAGAGCAGAAGTAACGTGGATTACGGTAAAAGAGAGGAAAAGAATGAGTATTGATGAGCGAAAAAGAATAGGTATTAAAATGCAGAAATAAACGGGAAAATCGGGTGAGCTAGGAATAAATCCTTGATAACTGAAGGTAAATTCCAAAAAAAATGTCTAGGTAGATTCCTGGTGTATCCTAGAGATGAAATCAGACAAGAAATCCCGAGAATCTGAAAATAAAAACAAAATAAAACCTGATATTCTTTGAAATTAGAGAAAAATGTTGAAAACCACAAGCACGCTCTATCCGGTCTCTTGCGTTCCACCCGA
>JAQBSW010014850.1:0-10881 GCA_029291075.1 Eudiplozoon nipponicum | reverse complement strand
AGTATTTCTATGGGGCCAAGATTTGGCATATCTAACTGCGCATATTTGTTTATTATCTGCTCAGTTTCCGTGGGTCCAAGCAAGGATTCTACCTCGTTTTGTAGGCCCAAAATGGGATTAGGTAGCTTCCTAATGGCCTCAAGCTTAGGATAAATCCGTCGCTGCAATTCAGAAGGTAGTTTAGCAAAAACCTTCGACAGTTTTTGATGACTGTCATAATCAGGAAACGGGGAGAAAGCGGAGTCTACGCGCATAAAAAATAGCTCACTATCTCCATCCCAAACAGGAACATCAATATCTAAAATTGGACCTGACATTTTAACAATCTTACGGGATCTTAAAAGCATAAATTTATAAGCAATATGAAAATGTATAAATAAACTTTAACGAAACGCTTACCCACAAACAGCTTCCACAGTTGAGTGAGCGCAGAACAAAAAAGTCACTGTTTCCAAAAATCCGAAGTTGAGTTTGACGAGTACGTACGGTGCCGTTTCGTACGTAGGAAAGTTAAATAGAAGCCCCGTTGGCCTTTGATGACAATGTATTATAATTATCCCCACAAATCCACGAATATATACCCAACAGATTTCCCAGAAAACCACGATCAGGGTAAAGAAAACACAAATGTCAATCTATTTATCCCAAATAGATGAAAAAGGAAGTCAATTTTATTTATACCAAAAAAATCAGAACAATAATCAATATCCTGGCGCGGTCGCCAATTTTGTAAACGCCCCGGCTTCAAGTAAATGCCGTACGACGTTACAAACTCGGTTAAGGTGCTCTGAATAGAGATTAGTTACTGATATGGGGGCCCTTAAGAGGGCCTGGTAATGCGTTCTCTTGAAGTCTTCAGAGTTGAAGATGTCCTAGAGCCTTGGGTGGACTCTGGTTGAGTTGTCGCTCCCGTGGTTGAGCTGTGATCACATTGTGGATAGTGTCCTGCAGGTCCTGCACTTAATTGGCTCGTCTCTCCGGTATACCGCATCAAGATGAGTCACGGATGTAGTTAGTTGTTGGTGAAACTATCAAATCACCAGCGTAGGTATTGACAGCCGACAGAACGCACACGCGTTAAGGAGGTAGAATTAAAATTCCACAACTGACTTGCATGGTAAATTACCGTGCTTAAATAGCATGCAATATGTCTACTTGCACACTATTGGTTAAACGTGGTTAAACGGCAATTTCGCTTTTTTCTCATTGGTGCAACGTAAATAAATTTGAATTTAATTTACGCAATATGTCGGCGATTAATTTGTGTCGTTACAAAGTCAACTATTAAGTTTTATTTCAGGTAATTAATTTCTAATATTATATTATATTTAGAGAAAGCAATGTTATTTGGGTCAAGTGGGAAGATAAAATTTTTAGTCATCGTACATTTTGCAGGTTTTGCTCTTGAAGACCACATTCTGGAATATCGTAAATATGATTTTAAACTATATCGAGCCAAACAAGAACATTATAAATCTTCGGTCGTCACTTTAACATTCCTGATTCTGTATTATTAACTTTATTCACTAAACTTCTATTATATAGATAAAAGTTCAGTAACTTAATAATAAACTAATTGACCAATAATCAAGCAGTCGCCTTCAAAATAGCATCAAAATATATTGAGCCATATGTGGGGTTGCGCATGCAAGGCTCCAAGGTATGCATTTTCGAGGCATACTAAAATCATTCAAAATTAAGTTCAGAAGATTCGATAGAAGAAACTCTCGGTAATACAGTCTGTAAATCTGTTAAATTTTGGTTGGAAGGTAATCTCAAAGAGATTGCTGGTTATAGCAACAATACGTTCCTTGTAACAGACGAACTCAGTGGGTTAAACTTTATAATAAACACGGGTGCAGAGGTGAGCATAGTTTGATCCGATGTGGTGGAAATTGATAGCCTCACATTGGATTATCAAATATGGGCTGCTAATAGAATTTCAATTGAGGTTAAGGGAGTTAAAGAATTGTCAGTGACATTGGGACAGAAATCGCCATTTACATGGAAGTTTCTCGTCACTGATATAAGGGGTAACATCATTGGGAAGGAATTTTGATCCATTTTAATCTCGTTTTAGATCCTGAATCTAGGACCATTGAACAAAGCACTGGGATAGTGACTTATGCTGTCACTGGAACCTCAGTAGTTAGGTCAGTGAGACTACCCAGACCCGTCGTCGCCGATGACTTTGTGGATGTCATCGAAATACACCTGGCCGTGTTTCTACCCTTCAATGCTAAGCGGAAGGGATTGAAAATAGTCATAGAACAGCAAATAGAGTTGGTGGAACCACAACCCTGTTCACCAAAGACTAAACCGTTAGCACAACACAAGCAGCAGATTGCAATTGAAGAATTTGAGCGGTTGAGGGAAGAAGGAATTTGTAGGCGTTCAAATTCCAACTTTGCATCGCCAATAGTGGTTGTTCCCAAACATGAACCAGGTCATTGCAAGGTTTGTGGTATCTATCATCTATTGCACTCGGTGACAAAAGACGATTCGTATCCTCTACTGAACAAGAGTACTTTTCTTAGGGATATAATGGAGTATGAGGTTTATGCTACGCTAGATCTGCTGAAAGCGTACTATCAAGTACCTATGGAGGCAGAATCTATACTGCTCACCGCAGTGTGATTTCCTGGAGGAGGCTCGCATGAATTCATATGTATGCCTTTTTGTTTTAAGAATGCAAGTCAGACATTCCAGCCTCTGACGGAGGAAGTTCTTCAAGACTTTCATTTGCTAGAGTGTATATAGATGACATTGTTATATGTAGTCAATCTAGGGAGGAACAACGGGAGCATTTGGAAGTCGTTTTATCTAAGCTGGAATATTATGGATTGATAGTGAAGCCAGAGAAGAGCAGGATTGGTTGCTCTACTGTTAAATTTCTTGACCACACCATTTCCAAGAATGGAATCAAATCGTTGGAACATAAGATTCATGCAATCAAGGATGTGCCAGAACCTAGAAATTAACGTCAATTGCTTAGATTATTGGGGATGATTTGCTATTATCATCATTTTATACCAGGTTTAACTGGAATTTTGGGGTCGTTAACTCAACATTTAGTTCGTGAAATGAGCACTACCAAGAAGTCCTGGCCTATTACTTTTAGCTGAGTGTATTTAAAAATTATACGGCATGTGAAACAAGTTTTCAATCGATAGTCTTCAAAAGTCCTTTAGTTTTTTAGATCTAATTGCCACCATAACTTTCATTAAACTTTCAAAATCAATAATTAGTTTTATTATCTACATATGTACCGTAGTCATAGTGCTGGCTCTTAGAGCATTGGAAATAAAATTGTGAAAAAGCACCTTCAAATCACATAAAAAAGCATAGTTTTGGTTGTTGGTAATATTAGCTGATTTTTCTTTTTAATTAATCGTTTAAATGTTTTTATCGAGGATTTGAGCTATTTTAGGCTCGATCAGTATGATCCTTTTGGATTTTGTTTTTATTTTCATTAATGAGGAATTTATTTCATTATCCATCTTATCTAATTACTGCTTTAATACGACTAAATATACTAAATTTTATACTCCTTTCACTTTTAATTATTAGTTTCATATACTTGTATCCTCAGCCTTCGGTAAAGCATTATCAAAAGAGCAATTTTTAATAAATTATGAAACACAGTAGATATAGATGGAACAAAATCATCTGCATTTATGTAAAAATACTGTCATTACCAAACACTTTACACAAATTTATAAAAAATGCCCAACCAATTCTGAGGTATTTAACATGTGTATTCAAAGCTGGGCATTTAAGTTTTATTCTTTTGTGGGAGTTTTGCGGGGTTATTTTCTCCCTACCTATTATTGGTATCGGCTGTTGAGATCCGTTTTATGATCAATCCCCGGGCTTTTCCCGATGGGTGATGTGAGAAGGCTAATACGAATGATCACGAATGTATTGTAAATAACGTTGCATGTAAGTTCATAGTTAGTCCAAATTGACCGTGCTCTAGACGGCACTAAAATGAAAATACTGTTAACACAATTGAATGTCTTATACACAAGTCACAGTCAACCAAAATTGTCCGTGCTCTAGACGGCAAAAGGACTAAATACTGTTTACAAAGTTGAATGTCTTATGCACAAGTCACAGTTAAACAAAATTGTCCGTGCTCTAGACGGCAGCAAAATGAACACTGTTTACAAAGTTGAATGTCTTACACACAAGCAATTATTCTTTCACAAATGTCTGAATTGAAATGAATATATGTAACCGATTGAAAATACATGATGATATGAATATAGTCACTGGTAAAAGTTGTCACTGATGATAAATGGATTAAAATCGTGTAAAAACTTCAATGAAAAAACTTGACAAATAATTAGTTGACTGTTTGCTATGGTTTTAATTTATTTAATTTTAATAATCCATTGTACTCTGAAATTCGGATAGGTATAGTAAATCACTTGCATAAATTGTAAATAATCCAACTGAGAGAAATAAATCCGCTGTGACACTATAATCCACCGCATGTTCCTTGCGTATTGCGCGCGGGTGTGTATATTTAATAAACAAGCCTATTAATTACAAATAAAATTGCAGTTCAAGAAATCTCAATTAAAACTGCTTGAAACTAACAGAGATTGTTTCTAAAATCACAGTTAAGAGAAATATTGTGTAAGAACAGAGTTAGATTATTTGACCTTAAAGAGTACCATATTTGTCAAAATTGAACTTCGTTTGGTTGTAACGCGGAACCGCGTGTTACATTTTCATTCAATGATTATATCTTTATGGTCTAATTTCTTAAAATAATTTACGACCTCGTAATTGTAACGAGAAACCAAATCCGTCTGTAAATTGATATGATCTGGACATTCTGAACATCCAGTTGGTTCTTTTATAATATGCAGTTAATCATGATTAGAGAATGGATTTGGGATTTTACAATTAATAAGTCTGTCAATGTCTCCTTCAACCACATTATGTCCTTGATAATCAAATATAACTTGAAACCCCTATGTGATGATCATTCATAATTGTATACGGTGGTATATGGATAGCAATTAAGGTTAATGAGCCAAATTGTACAGAAATAGTATCAATAATAATATTGTTATCGTTTTCATGTATCAGTATTACGTAGGATGCAGATCTACACTAGGCGATAGCTACTCTTATTCAATAATCTATCTTTGTTGAACTTTGAGTGGCCATATATTTAAAATTCATTATTCATTATATCATCATGTAACTATGTTTCAACCACAATTATAATACGAAACATGCTGTTAATTATAAAGATATTAAGTATAAAATCTTTGTTTTTTATCCTGAATAAATATCTATGCACTTATCTGGCATTGTATTGTTGGTTATTGTGTCAATTGATTTACCATTTTTAAGGTGTCTTCTTTCTTACACTTTTCCATTCTGTTGATAGCATTTAACAGAGATATTATCGTAGATCCCCAGTTAGTTTGATCATTTGTTGATAATGAAGACCTTTTAACAATAAATGACTGCGCTGGCGGTGGTAACAATTCTTTAGATCAAGTATGCTAATTTAAAGTTAACACCAATCCCATTGTATTTTACCGGTCGTCAAAAAACATAACAAAACTACCGCCAATCACAACACACTGACGCGTTTTAACCTCCCATGAACATAATCAGTGTACGACGGCAAACTGACTGCGGTTTGATCCTCGCTAGTCAGTTTCCGTCGTACTCTGATGATGATCATGGAAGGTCGAAACGCGTCAGTGCGTTGCGACTGGCGGGAATTTTTTATGTTGTTCGACGACTCGTAAATACAACGGGATTGGTGTTTACTTCAAGCTCGCAAACTTGATTTAAAGAACTGAAGATATTTGCTTGCCGAATTGGTTTACTTCTATCACCGCATTTGTTTCTCCCTTCCCTCCCGCTTTCAATATACCTTTTTATACCTCATAAGTTGATTTAGTTCTCTTTGCATCCGCCACCTTTCTCTTGAGGAATATTTTGTTTCTTCCAATAAAATATTTTCTAAAGCTACTCAATTTGACTTTTTTCCAATTGTCATCTTTAATTTGCTTAATCAGCAATCTTTTATTTAAGCTATTTACACCGGTCCTGGCCGGTCCGAATTCTTCATGACTCTGTAGCGTTTTATTATATCTTCTTATAGAATAGAATAGAATATCTTTATTTTGATTCAAACCATACATGTTCCATCGAATAGAAAATAAAATTGGAAAATGTACAATATTAAAAAGATATCACATCAAATAAATATGTGCAAATTGTCTCACATAGATAAGTAAATGTCTGTAGTTATAATGTATACAATATATCAACATCAGAAAGTTCGGCTGTAATATCACGGCAAATCTAATATCAATTTTGATATAATTATTATAATATAGGAAAAATGGTCTAATTATTGTGTAACACGCGGCTCCGTGTTACAACCCAACGAAGGTCAATTTTTACAAACGCTGTGCTCTTTAAGGTCAAATATTCTAACTCTGTCCTTAAACAATATTTCTCTTAGCTGTGATTTTAGGAACAATCTCTTTTAGTTTCAAGCAGTTTTAATCGATATTTCTTGAACTGCAATTTTATTTGTAATTAATAGTGTTTTTATAAAATAGACAGAACCGCGCGCGATCCGCGAGGATCACGCGGTGGACTATTGTGTCGCTGCGGATTTATTCCGCTCAATTGGAATATTAACAATTTTTACTGTTGTCAGTTAATTGTGCCATTCAGAATTTCAGAGAATAATAGATTATAATAATGACATGAAATAAATATTCGTGAGTTTTGATCATTGAAGTTTTTATGGGGCTTACTCCTTCATTTTAGTGATTGCTTTTAACGATGACTTTTTACATATCTTCATGTTTTAAATCGATGATAAAAATACAATTCAATCCAGACATTTGTGTAAGAATAACTATTTGTGTGTAAAACATTTTCCTCTATAAACATAAATCATCTTACTATGTTCATATTGTCATGTATTTTTAATCGTTTGACTATTCTCACTGTGAATGGTGTTTAAGACCTATTTTTGCATTAAAATCTATTTTTACAGCTGACTAACATATATTCAATTTGAACTAACTGTGAATTACATTACTATTTGCAACTTTATATCTAATATACGTATGACCAGATGTTTTTGCCTTCTCACATCAATCATCCGAAAAAGATCAGACTGATTAGACGCATGGGTAATAATAATAACCACCATTGATATGTAGTAGGGGTACAAAATGAGGAACGAGATAGCAACAGCGAAAAGTACCCCTACAATTGAATCGCATTTGTACAATAATTTAATATATATAAATAGGTATAGATCCATTATCGAAATATGAAATAATAGGGTATATTTCGAGTGTAAAATTATGCAAAAATGATAATCATGACTAGCAATTGATTATATGTAGTGTTGACTTACATGATGATATAATGCATAACATTGCTGGTTCTTGATAATTGCGTTTAAATTGAGTACCTCATCCTTGTTTGCTTTCTCGTTCAGATTGAACATTATAAATTGATTTTGCTTCTGAGATCAAACTTAAAGTGAAATCGCCAGAAAATTCAACATTTTCACACCTGTTCTGATAGTGACATTTTGACTACTTTCATCCAATATAAATTATGCAAATTCTTCCGAAGTATGTCCGGAGTGTTTGTGCTGTCGTTGGTTGCTTTTTGCTTTCAATTTAATTTTTTATATAACTTTAACAACATCATTGATTTTTATCATAAGAAAATTTATATACTACGAGCCTATTTCCTTACTCAAAAATAACGGGAAGCTAAGTAAAAGTTATTTTATTATTCTGTTTTCCGTGTTATATATATAGTTATAAATTAAACTTGTTGAGTTCATAATTCATTATGGAGCATATATCCACATTTCATATTTTATTTTATAGTAAATACGACTGTTATTAATCATGAATGTTTAATTATAATAAAAGGGCATTGAAGTACAGATTACAAGGGTCATGGGGCTTAGCCTAATACACTTTGTTGATGAGATTATTTAATCGAACTCCGGAGTACATTCTTAGTGCATTATAAAAGAAGAGTGTCGCCAATTTAAGACAGACACAAAATTGACACCGCTAAATTAACTTTAGAAAGCTTTACGTGAGCCTCTGCACTCGGGTTGTCGAAGCCCTTTTGTCACTACCATATTAAATCATTGTCGAAAACTATATATAAATTTGGCTCTAATACTACAGATTTACGCGTTCATATAGGAGATTTTCCGTCCAATAGTCTGACATTACAAGCCCAAATATATTGTGGGCGTCAGACATAATATCATCTCCTGCGTAAGCACGAAACGAATGTGCACAAGATTAAACATTCTGTTCTTGTTGACTATTTATTATCCTTCTGATCATATTTGAACTAAGTTGTAACTAGTTGCACAACAACTAATACAAATTAGTATATATGTTCTCAGCAATAAACAGTATCTATCTTTTATATTTAATTGAATGATGTCATGGTTACTGCAAAAATATATAACTGATATTGATCAAGGCCAAAGTGTATGAATTTTCTGGAGTAACTTGTTTTCAGATATAGTTGTAATTCTCAATTTTGGTGAACTTTATCATAATCTGAAATCCATTATGTGGGTACCATATACCGACTAGGCAACCATAGTGTTTGTACTATTTACCTATTCGACAGCCATGTTTTTGGTATAAGACTCTGACACTAAAGCCATAATATTGGTACTATTTACAGTCACGGTACATATATTATACAAAGTGAGTTGGCTTTGAAATCGCATGTCGAAGCTAGCTCTACTACTGCAGGTTTGCGCATTCGTATAGGAGATTGTATCTTCCAATTGTACAACATTCCTTGCTCAGTTATATAGTGATTGTAAGGCCTAATACCGGATACTACTGATGAATCGCCAGTAAGCACAAAATGAATGTGCAAATCTGATTATGCATTCCGGTCATGTCGAATTTGGTTTATACTTCTGGTCATATTTGAACTAATTCTTTGCTATATTCGCAGCAACCTATACACAATAGCATTTATATTAGTTCTCCGCAGCAAAATTTAACTTGTTGAATTGGCATATTCCTTATGATCTCAACTTTATGCGGACGACTAAAATGTTTAGCCTTTTTGAGAAGATATCTGTTAAAAGAAATTTTGGCATTTTCTATAATATTAATGATTACTTGCATAAAACGACCCGCTAGTATGCCAATACTTTTATCTTTTATCTTAGTATTCCGACAAATATTACAAGTTTGATACCTTGCACATTTCCTTGATCAAGCCTTATATCTGCTGACATATATGGTCCTACATATATATCAGTAGAAAGCTAGACTTTTTCCTTAATGGATGGGTGACTCTATTCATAAATCCACCGTTCCATACGATCTAGGTTGGTTCCTAGTGACTTAATAAACTAACCACAACTCTAAAACACTCTTGCTAACGTAGGCTAACATTTTGGCTAAAATAACTACTATAAAATCAACAACCTGTGTTTCCACCAATTGTTGAATAAAATCGTTCGTAAATGCATTAGAGCCGACGAGTGGCTTCGACCAGTTCAGATCTATGTCTACTTTGTGTGGTCTGCTGTGACTGTGCACCACTACATTATCTTATCCCGAAATATTATAAATTTTCATTTCGAATACTGCTAGTCGAGTCATTTGTGAATTCACCCGCCGCGAATAGTTCCCTATTATACCGTGAAATGATGTCTGCTCAAGTAGTGCTCAAAATGCAATACTGCAGCTTAAACCGCAATTATCTCCTTCCCAAGCGTTTCATATCGCATTTCATGATCCTGGAATTTCCTACTATAAAATCAAATTGGCGTGACGATACCATATTTGCCCTGATGTAGCATTTCTCCTATGTTAACATTGGAAGAAACTGTGACTAACATAAACGGCTTTGTTAAATCCTCAAGTGCTAGAGCAGTTATTTCATTCAATTGGTATTTTGCACTCTGATAGGCCAGGACTTCTTGATCGTACTATTTCACGCACCCAATTTTAAGAAAATGATCACAAGTGTAATAACTAATCATCTCCAAATGTCTACGCAATTGGCTTGCTGTATGGGGCTCCGGCATATCTATGATCGCCAGGATCTTATCCTTCAGGAAATTAATTCTCTCTTTGGAAATAGAAAGCACAAGAATGTTTACGGTCGAGCAACCAATTTTGGTATTCTTTGGTTTGACCATCAAATCATAGGGTTATAGTTTTAAAAAATAATGTCAAAGTGCTCCCGGTGTTTTTTCCGAGATTAAATACATTTGATTATGATTTCTACGTACATACAAGAAAATGGACAGTCCTGAAAAACATTCTCCTCCAGACGCTGGAATGTCTTTTATGCATTCTTCAGATAAACACTCCTTGAAGAATTTCATACGAAACCCTACATACTGCTCCTTCAAGTATGGGTTCTACTCGTTTTCCGGAGTTATGCCAAACTACTGGACGAGAGTTACCTTCTCATCGGGAGCTACTCAACAACAGAAATATGCATCATTCGCCTTTAAATTTTCCAAGAATAGCATAACTACGATGTGAAATGCACCACTCGCATGATCCTCGAACAACATAACGCGATTCGTCTCCCCGGTGCTTAAAACTCGCGCGTGGACTACGAGAATTTGACCTACCACTGACTAAATTTTTGATCTTGTGTTTCATCCAGCACATATCTCTTTGTAGGGAAAAATGTTAAATTTCTATGACAAAAAGCATTCTTGAGAACAATCTTTGTTCCTGCTCTTGGTAAAAGTCAGCTGTTACGGCACATACCTTTCGTCCCTGTTGTCAGTATAATTTATCCAAACCGTTGAGTTTTTTTATCGCTCTAATTCTAATGTGTCATATG
>JAQBSW010014849.1:0-10883 GCA_029291075.1 Eudiplozoon nipponicum | reverse complement strand
ATGATCGTATATATTCACATAGGATATTTATAGTTTTATTTACTGGAATGCTAGTAAAGAGTGACTTTATATCGAGGGACACCATTTTCCTCTCTTTCAAATTTAGGTCGCGAATTTTTTCTACGAATTGAAAGCTATCCTGTACAACGTGGTCTATTCTTCCTTTCATGATAGGCTTTATAATCCGGCATAATAGTCTGGCTGCCTTGTGTTGTGGGGAATTTATCATAGATAAAATGGGCCTGAAAGGCGGAAGTCTTTCATTGTTGGTCATTTTGTGAACCTTGGGCAACCCATATAATATCGGTTGCGTTGAACCTACGGGCTTGGCATGTTTGCATTCTGTAATAAAGGCATTTTTGTGCTCTATGTCGATTTCTTGTTTAGCCTCGACCTTCGAAATAATTCGGTTTAGAATCTTCGTTATGAAATTTTCTAATTTCGCCGTAGTGTCGCGTTGTACCTCTTCGCGTTTAAATTTTGATTTGTCATTCAGAATTTGTAACATCACCTGACTATAGTCCGTATAGTTCATTAACACTACGCCTGTCCCTTTGTCTGGCTTCATGAGTCTGACTTGTTTGTTTCGTTGTAGCTCATTCAGTTCTTCTAGATGCCTTTTGGTGACCAGTTTATTGCCTTTGAATGTGCGCATATATTGGCCATACGCACTTCGGAGGTCCGATTTAAAGAGGTGACGTCAACACCTTTGTCTGTATACAAATTTCAATGTACCTGCAACGCTCAGTACATCGGCAGATCAAAAAAGAGGCTCGAAACTAGAATAAATCAGCATCTCCCTCAAAAACTATTAAAGAGGGGTGCAGCTCCTGCACAAAAATCAGCAATTTGCGAACATGTACTACTCACAGGTCATGCTGTTAGTAGTAACAATTTTTCAGTTCTCTACAAGGCAAAAACAGAAAATGCTTCTGGCTTTTGAAGCTATTGCAATTAATAAGCTGAAGCCCTGCTTAAACGTGCAGAAAATAATTCAAAAGAAATTAAATTGGACTGGAACAAAGACATAACCGACATGCCTTTAAAAATAGCCAACGCTTCGCAAAATACGACACACCCATCAATTACGGACACAATTACAATGAAAGCGATGACACACCAAATGACGTTACGCAAAAGGAGTGGTCTAAATTGCACAAAAGTAGTGGTCTAAATTGCGCAAATCAAAGGCTAGCATAACGAAGAGGAGATTGGTTACAACACATGTACAGTGGGATTGGATGAACGAATATACTAACGAATCCAGAACAATGGCTGTAGATACTGGTAGAAATATGATTTATTAATAAATGTTATTCCATGGAGTACGTTGTTTTGTTCTTACATTTTAAAAATGGTGAAATTAGAAACTATCAATATATATATATATATATATATATATATATATATATATATATATATATATATATATATATATATATATTCTTATAATTAGGAAAACACAAATAACAAAGTGGATAAAGGCCATTTATTTCGTGAATACTAATCATCTCTTATACAATCATACATATTTATACAATTTGGGTTTTCAATTAATTATGCTAGTGGTAACAAATCTGACTCGTTTTTACTGAAACATGGTTGGACATGAACGACGTTGGGATGACTGCGTTGCAAAGTGATGTCAGAGACCTGGTCGTTATTGTTTTGATGGCTTGAGAATTAACCATTTGTGCTCATTGTTCACTGTTACATATACAAGTGCTATTTTTCCCAGTCTAGTTGATCGTTTCACCTCGTTGCGCAAAGTTTTCACGTGGTAACAACGCCAGTGTTGATTGCAAGGGTTCAACAGCCACAGGATTACATGGACTCCTGGACAGTACCCCGTACTTCCGAATGGCGAATGAGCTCTCAACAGCCACCGGCAACCATGCAACTTATAGCTGCCTTGCAGACTGCGCTTGGATGTGCAAAGGCTAGAGGTGCGTCCTCGATCAAAAAGCCGTGTGGTGAGGGGACACCACTTGTACCAAATTCCCAAGAAACTCCATGAAATGTCATTGGAGCTGGCTTATCCTCCAAAAGGAGTCAGCCGCAGTAAAGTAAAGCAAGCAGTGTTAAACGCTTACATTGTTTGGAGACTTCTGTCATCGTATGCGCCTCTGTTGTTTCCACTTCAGTTTGTTGCCAATCCGATTGTACGTTTGTTGATTCTAGTCGAGGGCCTGTTTGTTCTTGGCTGGATACTAGTAGATTGTTGTTGAATTTTGTTATTCTTGGCCAGTCGATAAGAATATCATGTTGATGAAACTTTTGAATATTAAGTTCAGGTGCTTGTTGTTTTATGTAAAGGGCTTCGTAGATAAATAATAATTTTTCTGATTTTGCTTTATGTAGAATTGTGAAATTGGTCGAATTGACAGGGTGCCCCGTTGCCAATATATGATCGGAAATAGCTGATTTTCCTGACGGTGGCAAGCCTTTGTTAATCAATTTCTGTGGCAAATGTTGCTGGATTCTGCTTATCAATTGCTTCTTCGTACGTCCGATATGTGCTACCGCACATACATGAGAATTTATAGACTATGAATGATTTGGAGAGAAGTGGCAATTGATCTTTGGCATCCAACCTCATGATTCTCTGTGTACTAAATGTCATATTAACTTTAACACTGGGAAAGTTGTCCTTAGTTATTCTATTCAGCCGCCGTGCAATTATTGAGGCTAGTACGTCGCCTCTAAATGGTAAGTTTAGGAAAACCTGCTTGCCGGTATCCTCTCTAGTACAAATCTGCCGTGGTCTGATGTTGACATCAATGAAACGCTCTGGGTAGTTGTTCATTAGCAAAATTTTCCTGAGGTAGCCCAGTTCTTCCTCAATCTTGTGTTCAGAGCAGATCTTCCTGATTCTGTTTGCTAGGTTGTTTACTAAGTTACTTTTGTGGGATTTTGGCACACTACTGTTGTAATGAATGTATTGTCCGGTGAAAGTGGATTTTCTATGTATGGCCAGTGTCAAATCTCCGTTTGCTTCTCGAGTGATTTTGATGTCAAGGAAGGGAAGACTGTCGTCTTTCTCTACCACGAGAATGAATTTGATGTCTGCATCTTCTACATTTGTTTGTTTGAGAATTTCGGAAGGGTCGGCTGCCTCTGAGATGAACAACAAGATATCATCTACATACATTTTGTAGAGTGCGCACTGGTCACTTATACCTTTTACGCTCGTATTTTCCAGGTGATACATGTATACATCTGCCAGGAGGGGTGCGATGCAACTTCCCATAGCTACACCATTGATCTGACGGTAGTATATTCCTTCGAATGTAAATTGCACGTTTTTTGTACATGCTAATATGTCATTGGTGTCTATAGGGAAGTCAAAAAACTCATTTTTGATGAGGTCACACAAGATCTCCGTTGTCTTATCCAGTGGTATGTTTGTAAATAAGGATGAGACGTCAAGTGAGACCATTTTATTCTGTAGGATGTTCTTCCCTTTCAGTTCATTTGCTAGTTCGAAGGAGTCCTTGATAGTGTTTGCGTTTATGATGTTCTGTATTGGTTGAAGTATTTTACAGAGAAACTTGGCTGGTTTATGTTTTGGAGCACAAATGGTTAATTCTCAAGCTATCAAAACAATAATGACCAGATTTACCTGATTTTTGGATTGCGTACCGAAATATTTGAATCCACTGTCATCATGATTTTTGCAGATATTTCGGGTTCCAATTACGGAACCCTTTTTCAATGCCAAACACATCACACACTTAGTTGACAATCAATATGTCAAGTGGAAATATTAATTTAAACCATCTCATTTATTCTTGATTTTAGATCTCTTAAGCATAACGTTTTTTTATAAAAATGTTAGGAAAGTGTATGTTAAATTAGTTTGTGTATGTGTCTACATGTATACACTCTTCGCAATGAGGTTACAGTGATATAATGACAATTAATGACAACTCACTAGATAAGCGTACGTCATGCCTGTGTGTATGTGTTCTCGTTTGTTTTGTGTAATCAGTTAATGCAAGTGTACACTCATCCCAGTGAAATTACAGCGATTTGGCAACATCTGACTATTCACTGGATAAGCGTGTTTGTGTGTGATTCAAATCATCCATATAGAATGAAAATCGGTATCTTAAAATCGATGATAATAAGAAGCTTAAGATTAACAGATAATAAACATAGAGAGATTGAATTAGGGAGACTGCGAGAAATATTCAGTGCTAATGGGTATCCTCTAAAGTTAATTGAAGCAACTATAATGAGCGTTATAAGTAAATTTAATCATGACTGGAAGTACGTGAAGTCAAATAAATTAAAAGATGACCGGAGGGTAATGGTTATACCTGACTCTAAACTAAGTAGGCAAATAAAAATGGTAGCATCAAAATACAATATACGTACTATTTTAAAACAGACCTTTACACTAGGTATTATACTTCCCAACCAAAAGGAAAAATAGAACCGCTAGACACATCAGGAGTATATGAAATTCCATGTAACAACTGTAACTTGATGTATGTGGGTGAAACCATGCGCTCAATTAAGGTTAGAAGAGGGGAACATAAAACCGCATGCAAGTATGCCCATGTTAATAGATCAGATCTTGCACGCCATACAGTAGAGACAGGACACACAATTAATTGGGATGGGTGCAGACGTATATCAATTTGTAGCCGTAGCAGATCGACTAGACTGATTAGAGAATCCATCGAAATTAAATCGAGAAATGACATAATGAATGAAACAGCCGTAGAAAAATCACTAGGTCCTATTTGGAATACAGCACTAAATAATGGTAGAAAACGAAGATTGCACGAATCAGAATCAGAATCAGAAACTCGCTCAAGTAAAAGAATAAGAACACTGGACTGATATTAACTTACAGAGGTGGAGATTGATTAATTCAATATCGCCTAATTTATTTTGATTATTTCATCCTTGATTACTTGTTGTTAGTGTAGCGCCTTTAACATACATTTTTCTATACATGATGGCAAGGTTTATTTTAATTTTATTTTCTTTGCACTATTACTAGTATCTTCTTTATCAGGCAATTTTTAATTTCTTTTACGTACCGTTTAATTTAACTTTCTACCCTATTGAAACACTTTATCCGTTTCTAATTTAATTTTACTACCTATTAATTATTTACTCTATTAATAGTGTCATTCCCCCTCCTCACCGAAATGCCACTCGTAATTACTTCATTTAGAAAAGTAAGTGTTAAATAGGTCTGACGTGTGCAGTTAGGAAATGACAGTTATCATTTTAGTTTTACTTGTATGACCGTTACACGTGCCTGTAATTACATGTAACAGATTAGCTCTTAGTTTTAAGTAAACGCTCACGCACATACACACAAACACGCTTATCCAGTGAATAGTCAGATGTTGCCAAATCGCTGTAATTTCACTGGGATGAGTGTACATTTGCATTAACTGATTACTCCTCAATTCAAAACAAACGAGAACACATACACACAGGCATGACGTACGCTTATCTAGTGAGTTGTCATTAATTGTCATTATATCACTGTAATCTCATTGCGAAGAGTGTATACATGTAGACACATACACAAACCAATTTAACATACACTTTCCTAACATTTTTATAAAAAAACGTTATGCTTAAGAGATCTAAAATCAAGTATAAATGAGGCGGTTTAAATTAATATTTCCACTTGACATATTGGTTGTCAACTAAGTGTGTGATGTGTTTGGCATTGAAAAAGGGCTCCGTAATTGGAGCCCGAAATATCTGCAAAAATCATGATGACAGTGGATTCAAATATTTCGGTACGCAATCCGAAAATCAGGTAAATTGTTTATTTCCTGTCGCGCAACATGTTTCTTTTAAATCTTGCATATATATTAGTTCTTCGCAATAAACAGTATTTAACAAGAAATGCATGTTCTGAGTAGGTATTTAATAATACTATGGTTAAGGCTTAATTAATAAATACACGAGTTTAAAATCGGTAACAGGACAGAATTTAACTATGCTTATTTTAAAAAGTGTACAAAATAGCCATAAAGCATATTAGTTGTCATCTACGTGATACATGATAGGAGACTTGAGTTTTTATCACTTCAAACCTTATGGTTTAGGAGATTGAGAAACTGCACAAAAATATTTAACTTGAATCAGTAAGAAGGTGTCTATATGACCCCAATAAAAAATTCATGGAGCAAGAGCTAGGTCTGAAAAATCAGCGATCATTCCAACCTTCGTTGGAAAGCTTGCGGGATACCATTTTACTTTTGCACAAAATTCTAAAATCTGCATTCAATTGCATAAAGGGCTTAGAGAAAAACCACCTACTACAATTTTACGTTTTAATTGGTACAAAATGTGATCCTAATGATCTTCTGAATTTTTATTATGACAATATGTTTTCGTGGTTAAACTAAGTAGCTGGATAACGATGGTTTGTATCACATCTTATGTAGAGACTGTTATATTAACTGGTTTACTATATTGAAAAACTAGAAATTACATCAGAATTTTAGCTCCTTATAATCAAATGCGACTGGCGGTAGTGTTGCTATGTTGTTTGACGACTGGTTAAATACAATTGGATTGGTGTTTACTTGAAGCTGGCAAACTTGATTTAATGTAAATGCTAGACCCCGTTAACTCATTCATGCAAAGTCCTACTAATGATTTATACGTTGTTCTTTCCAATAATCGGACCAGCGGGCTTTCACTACAAAAGTTTATTATTGTTATTATTAACTACCATTTAATGTATAAATTGGTCGAACGATTCATTACTTATACAATATTTTACATCATTATCTGAATTTTAATTCCTGTTAGATCTAATTATTGACAGTTCAATCGTATACATTTATCCGATCTAATGTTTTTCCCATGTATATAATAATCTAAAATTAATCCAAAAATTCTAATTCCGAAACTAAAGCAGCTTTTTCAATCAGAACATCTATATTCGCTATATTCGCGATTTAGCTGCAAATGTATGAGCCCCCTTTATGCTGAAGCGCCCGGCAACTTACAATTCTATGGGATTTGATTTTTTTATCTTTCAACTGATGGTACTAGATCAAAGTCTACATTACTGTGTAGTCTACAGGCCTCCTAATCTTTCTATTATCGAGGACACTCGTTAGGCCCAACTTTTATCTATCTTCTTCACACAAACGTCTGACAAGTACATTTTTTGGGTGACTAATCTCCCTCACGCCAATTGGACTAATCTAGCCTCAGAAAACCACCAGATGCTTCGGCTTTATACCGTAAATTTGCTACAACATTTCATGCTCTCCCTACGCGTAGCAGCAATCAACTTGATTGTACTCTCTCCGTCACAAACGTGATCAACGTCCAAGCTGTGATATCTTCCATAATCTCGATCATAGACAAGTATACTTCTTTATTCGTCTTTCATCATCTGATTCAAAGCAGATCATCTAAATGACCAGACGTTTCATTAATTGTGATGCACGCAGTCTAATTTGCAATGCCATAACATGGAATGAAATAATCAAACTTGACAATATATTTAGGAAATACAATTAAACAATAATTGATTTCGCGGATGGTGGTAACAATTATTTAGATCAAGTTTGCGAGCTCGAAGTAAACACCAATCCCTTTGTATTTAATCAGTCGTTGAACAACATAAAAACTACCGCCAGTCGCAACGCACTGACGCGTTTCGATCTTCCATGGTCATCATCAGAGTACGACGGCAAACGGTATATATGCAATGCGGTTTGATCTTCGCAAGTCAGTTTTCCGTCGAAACGCGTCAGTGCGTTGCGACTGGCCGTAGTTTTCTTATGTTGTTCGACGACTGATTGAATAGAATGGGATTGGTTTTTACTTCAAGGTCGCAAACTTGATCCAAAGAATTGTTACCACCATCCGCGCAATCAATTATTGTATAATTTTATTGTCTATATATTTGTGTCGGCCAAAAGATACAAACAGTTAATGTTCGTGACTGCATAGAAATTGTGCAGCCGACATTTGCAGTCACGTAAAATGTATGCAAGACTGCTAGAGGTGAGAGCTGCATACCTAATATTGCTTTCCATATATATGAAATGGGGTTTGATCCTCGCTAGCCAGTTTGCCGTCGTACTCTGATGATGATCATGGAAGGTCGAAACGCGTCAGTCCGCTGCGACTGGCGGTAGTTTTTTTTTGTTGTTCGACAACTGGTTAAATAAAATTGGATTGGTTTACTTCAATCTGGCAAACTAGATTTATAGAATTGACACGAATTTGTGGCAGGACGTCCATCTCTATAATGCTAGCTAGCATTTAAAATCATTACTATACCTTCATCTCTCAAGGACACAGCCGCACTACTCTTTCTCGATATTTTAAGGCAATTGCATCCGCCTCTTGCTGGGCGTTTGAATTAACCCTATTATGTTGTTGCGTATGCGGTCGTGTCGTAAACTTTATCTGTTGCTATCTACGAATTTGATCGAAATCGGCAATGGCCACTCGAGATCAGCCTCTAACTGTTCTGGATTTTAGTCCTTTCCTTTTTAATCCTGCAATTTCTCAGATTCAGGTTTATGATACTCATGTCAAACTTTTTTAAATACGACGATAACATAGTAATAGATTTTAGTTTACCAACTAGGACTTGCCTCCTCATAACACCAATCGCTAAGCTGCTATCCTTCCTGGAAGCTCAACTTTGCGAAATTGGTCGCAAATGTAACTCAGATTAAACTAGTTTTATAAAACGTGGCCTGACCACTTGACGTCTACCAACCGGTGGATCCAGTTGGATACATGATTTGCCCATAGTTTTGTTGGCAATGCGAAACAGATACAGAGTTCAGTTAGGAACATCCATAGCAGAACTTGTTTATGGAGAGCCATTGAGGTTACCTGGAGATATTCTAATAGAAGCTCCAAGTTGTCTCGATTGGGCCTCTAGTTCAGTAGATTGGTTTGTTGGAGCATTGAGAGATAAAATGAGTCATTTAGCTCCAACGAAAACTAGAAGTCCAAAGTCTAAATGCTATGTATCTTCAGATTTAAAGCTGGCATCGCATGTATACATAACTAACGAAAACGGACAGAATTATCTGACTCCATTCTATAAGGGGCCATATAAAGTCAACCATATGACTGACAAAAATGCATTTATAGAAGTAAATGGCACTGTAGAATGTGGAACACTGGATCGCTGTATTCCACAGTTTATTTGGACGGAGGAGGAGACTGAGGAACAGTATTCACCGAAGTACCCAGAAGTTGAGGCGAGATGTGACTCAGAAATTGGTGAGAAAAATGAAGAGTCGAATAAATATGGTAAAGAAGTAAAGATTAAAACCAAGACAACTGAGAATCTAGAACAATGCAATATGAATAGGAAATCTGGTGAAGTATCAGCACAACTTGCTGAAACTCGGTCTGGAAGAGTCATCAAGAAACCGAAGAATGAAGACTACATCATGTATGGTTAATTATCTTAAACATAAGGGAGTATGTAGAAGTTAAATTAATTATCGGACAGAAATTAACCTCTCATATAAAAATAACTCAATTTTTATTTTTGGACCTTTGATGTTATCGCTGGTTTCGTAAAACAATATTGTAATTTTTGAAAAATATTGTAAAATTTTTTGGAAGTTCTTTTGTTTATATTGTCGAAGTTTTGGACTTGTCTTGTGGAAGAAAATGAGTTTTTTATCTGAGTTTCTGAATTGCATAAGCGGGACACTGCGTGGTTCCATCTCCGATTCTTGGTCAATAAAACTTTGTAATCTTCTCGTCATTTTGTTGTTTTTAATTATCAGCGAAAAGAAACACATATTTGCTTTGGGTATTTTAAGTTAATACTTGTTTTAAGGTCTCAATCATTCCAGTTCAGTAATTTGTGGACATCAGCGTATCCGGGTAAGCTTACTCAATTAATATAATATATAAATTACAAGTAATTTAATAATATCATGTCTAGTTTATTAAATACTGAGGATACAGAGCATTTGGCTAGCGGACTTAAGGATTGTAGCTTAAGAGATTGTTCAGAGGAAGTTAAGTGTTTCAAGATAGATGATCATTCCGCATATATGGATTTTCCGGGCCTGGCATCCAAGAGACCCCTTTATGGTAGTGACCTAAGGGCCTCTACACCGTTAGAGTTTCTGCAAAGTGTGAATTCAAGTACCCATGTGGCCATAAGAGATTATCATGTGACCAGCGCTTATGTGATTATTTGAGATTCGGAGACTGTTCAATAAATAATAAGATTATGCTGTGCGCATATCCTAATTAATCAGAATTAGAATACAGTTATTTGGACTTTCACCACATTTCGTCAATTAAATATGGTGAAATGAAAGAAATGCATAATACATTAAATATAGCCAAATTCAAATATGGACTCCCTGATACCATTTCTATACGAATTATTATTCTACCACATCCAAATATTGATTTCTGTGGCACAATTTGCTCTGCTAAATCTCTTCTTTTAGTTTCAGCAAACAATCAGAAACTCGAAAATCCTATTGGACCATGTTAAGGCATCCATCGGACGCTTACCATCAGACGTAACCTCGCTCAAAGGAAGTCAGTGATCCACGGCAAAGAACTCCGTCGGTCGGCTTCTGCAGCTGATACTCCATCGCTTTCTAACTCGGAATCAAATTCTTCTGTCCGACACCTTCAAATGCCGCATTGCTACTCGAACTCTTCACGGTCTGTATTCTAGTCGATCCGTCCTAGTCCAATGGAATCTCCTTTCCATCAGAATGAACTATCACGAAGTTGATGATAGGTCTTCTCTCTCTCAACTCCTTTCTCCTCTTTTGTTAACTACTTTGCTAGTCACAATTACATTCAACTTTACATATTCTTCATTTGATTTGTACCTCACCATTTCGAATTGTTGGGCCTGTTGGCAATTT
>JAQBSW010014848.1:0-10884 GCA_029291075.1 Eudiplozoon nipponicum | reverse complement strand
ATAAAAGGTTCAAGATTTTGCCGACCTATGAGTGCTAACAATTGTCCCGCACAAGAAAAATGCGGTCAAATCCGAAAGTGGATAATGACCATTTATTTCGAGAATACTAAACTTCGCTCTACAATCTTTCATTTATATACATTCTGGGTTTTCATTTGATATGCTGGTGGCAACAAATCTGACTCGCTTTTACTTCTATTTCTTGTTTTGGCTGTTGGTAAGTGTGTATGCGTTTGTGTCTGTGTGTGTGCCTGTTTGCATGTAAAGGTCATTCTCACTGTATTGCAAAGTGATGTCTGAGATCTGGTCATTATTGTATTGATGGCTTGAGAATTAACCATTTGTTCGAATTGTTCGCTGTTACGTGTACGAGTGCTATTTTTCCGAGTGTAGTCTTTCGTTTCACCTTGTTGCGCAAATTTGTGTTCTTCACTTGGTAACAGCGCAAGTGTTGATTGCAGTGTTAAACGCTCACATTGTTTGGAAACTTCTGTCATCGTATGCGCCTCTGTTATTTCCACTTCAGTTTGTTGCCAATCCGATTGTACGTTTGTTGATTCTAGTCGAGGGCCTGTTTGTTCTTGGCTGGATACTAGTAGATTGTTGTTGAATTTTGTTATTCTTGGCCAGTCGATTAGAATATCATGTTGATGAAACTTTTGAATATTAATATATATATATATATATATATATATATATATATATATATATATATATATATATATATATATTTGTGACGAAAGCTGAAACAATAATTTTCGTGATTGCATTGAAATTGTGCAGCTGACATTTCCAGTCAAGTACAATTTATGCGAGACTACCAAAATTGAGAGTCGCAGATCTAATTTTGATTTCCATATATACGCAATGCGGTTTGATCCTCGCTAGTCATTTTGACGTCGTACTCTGAGGATGGACATGGAAGGTCGAAACGCGTCAGTGCGTGCGCCTGTCGGTATTTTTGTTATATTGTTCGACGATTGGTTAAATACAATGGGATTGGTTTTTACTTACAGCTCGCAACCTTGATTCAAAGAACTGCTTCTATTTTGGCCAAAACTGTTAATTTAATTGAATTCTGATCACCAATTTCTCAAGCAAGTCCATGCTCTACTGATTTGATCGACAACAGTTGTTCCAGTTTGTGCTATTTATGACACCATTCAACAAAACTTGTTATATATATATACATTATTTTAGACGAAGAACTAATACAACCTCAAAGATAAATTGGGTACTGCGCACCTAAAAATAAATTATTTTAAATAGTCCCAGAAGTATATACTAAATTCAGCATACACGAAAGTTTCAATTTAATGTACGCATTCGTGTCGTCCTAACTAGCACCAGTTTCTGTGCTCTATACCCACTGTTTGGTTAGTAATTTTGGAAAGCTGGATGGCACAGTCTGCTATACGAATATGTATTGAGGCACTAAAGTAGTTGTCTCCATATAAAGTGTAAGGCAATTCGACATCAAAGCCTACTGACTAGATATAGTATTACCGAGGCTGTAAATCGGACCAAAACATTGGTTTCGGGATGATAAACTTGTACATAGCAGCGGTATTAGAGGTAAAGGAATATGAAAATCTAACACATGAGGAAAGAAGACTAGACCAACGGGTGAGTAGAAGTTTGTCAAATAGAATTAAATAGAAAAAACATTAGCATATGGGCAAAAGAAACTGTTTTGAAAATGAGAATTCATATACAGTCAATAATTTTCCGCGTACAGGGCTCGAGTCTTGATATGTATAGTTCGGGAAAGGAACGTTTAGTTGGAAATTTGTGTCTAATTAGATGTCATAAATGCTCCACCCAGAAAAAGAAAAAGACTAACCGAGGTACATTAGTTAGTATATAACGGGAAAATGTGTGTAGTGTGCGGAAGATTGGCTCAGTGGTTAGAGCACAGGATTCCGAAACTGACGTGCCCAAGATCGAGCCCTGTCCGCGGCAAATTATAGCCAGTACGTGATGATTTCCCAATAAGGACGAAACCGGTCTACTGGACAAATTGTCATTTCTACACTATACAATTCTTAGTTTATACTAATAAATTGTATGTACATAATAGGTCAGGTGTTTATATCAAGTTCGCAACCTTGATTATAGTAATTGTTATCATCGCCCGCGCAATCAATGTTCGTTTAATTATATAGTTCGGAATCTGTTGCTCCAAATACTAAGCCATCTCGTCGCACGTTACACAAAATTTTCAGTCATATACTAACTAGACTTTCTTCGTTAGACTTTCCTTTATTTGGAGCCTGTATGGCATCCCTTTGGACCTAAAGTTCCAACTAACCATCTCTAATCTGTCGTTTAGGAATAGACACAAATCTATTTAGAGAAGTGTGATTGACTTGAACATTTCTGTAATTAAATGAACAAAGCTTTCGCGTTGATAAAGATTACTTTATCGAGTTTTCAATATGGATATTAACACCTGACCCATATTCCACACACATTTGTCAGTGTAAATTAAGCATTGATTAAAAAAGAAAAGGCAATGCATTTAGTTTTGTTTTTAAAACTTGTGGTGATGAGTGAACTGAAGAACGTGGCTGCCAATGGCTATTGAAATTTATTCAAGAAGCAAAACAACTTTAATTCAGCCTGTGCTAGTCAAAACGCAGAGCAGGTTATTCATCCAGTAGAACGGTTTCGTACAGTTCAGAATTTCCCGCGAAATGGGCTCGAAGTTGAGCAAATTTATTTCGGAGAATATGACTCTAACCACATAGCCACACTGCCGCAAGCTACATACAAAACTCAGCTCTATACATGCCCATGTATTTGGTTAGACTTTCATTCAGGTGAAGCCGATATGGCATTTATTTGGACCTCAAGTTCCAAATGACTACCGAAAACTCTCAAAATTGAACAGACACCACCCTACTAGAGTAAGTAGTTCGTGAATGGAACGTTTATATAATTAAACGAACATTGATTAGTAGGGCGGTGATAAAAATGTTTAAATCAAGATTACAAGCTTTATACAATCGCCAATCCTGTTACGTATACATATTTCAGTATAAACTAAGAATCGCTTAAAATAGAAAAGGCAATTCATGCAGTAGACCAGTTTCGTCCTCATTAAATACGTTTCATGTACTGTCCAGAATTTGCCGCGGACAAAGCTCGAACCTGGACACGTCTGCATAGGAGACCGTAACTTTAACCTATGAGTCACTCTGCCGCAAGCCAAATATAATTTTCAGCTATATGCTAGCTCACATATTTCATTAGACTTTCCTTCAGGTGGAGCCTATATGACATCTTTTTAGACCTAATGTTCCAACTAGCGACACATTTTTAATTAATAAGCAACCGCGACGCTACAAGGGGAAGTGGGTTTCGAATTGAACATTAATATAATTGAACAATCATTGATTGTGCTGGCGGTCATTATAATTATTTAAATCAAGTTTGCCAGTTTGAAATAAGCACCAATCCTATTCTATACAATTTAGTCGGAAAAGTGTAAGCATCGTGTAATTTAGAAAAGGCCTTTCACCAAGTGGATCGGCTTTGTCCTAATTAGGAACTCTTCATATACCATGCTCAATTTTTTGCGGACAGGGCTCGAACCTAGGCACGTGTGATTTGGATTCTCTTACTCTAAACACTGAGCCACCCTGTCGCACGATAAACACAATTTTCAGTTAAATACTAGCTCAAGTATTTTTTTAGTATTTTATTCAGGTGGTGCCTATATGGTATGTCTTTAGACCTAAAGTTCCAACTAGCCTCCGCAATCTGTTAGTATATACCAGACATCACTTTAACTCGGCAAATGGATTTTGAATTAAACATTAATATATTTAAACGACCATGGCTTGCGCATGTATATTGGTAAATAATATTTTATGTCGACATTAACGGCTGTTTCTCTTTGACTGCTGGTAAACGCAAGTTTGTGCTTACCTTAAATAATGCTCGTAGTTAAGCTGCATTAAATGTTCGTGTTAATGCTGCTTCTACTTTCTTTTGGGTTATTCGGGAAACTACAATACCCTTAACAAAAACACAAAAAAAAGGTTTCGGATATATATATATATATATATATATATATATATATATATATATATATGCATTTGTTTATTTTCAATTGCGCATTGTGTTGCAGATTATTACACTTATGAAAAGAAGGATATAATACAGTCAGATTTAACGACTAGTATAAGCTCATGTGTACATGCGTTTCGTCCTAACAGGTGACTCATAAGCAGGCAACGGATTCTCCGCTCTATATACAGTAATGTGGCAAAATTGGACGACATAATCTCTTATAATAATGAATATTTAAGCAGTAGTGATGTTAAATTCAAAATAAAATGCTTCGAGCAACGCGATTTCAAAAGACAACTCACAACTTATAATATATATATATATATATATATATATATATATATATATATATATTATTATTATATATATATATATATATTATTATTATTATTATATATATATTATATATATATATATATATATATATATATATATATATATATATATATATATATATATATATATATATATATATATTATTATTATTATTATTATTATTATTATTATTATTATTATTATATATTATTATATATATATATATTATTATTATTATATATTATTGTTATATATTATTAATTTATTATTATTATTATTATACATTATTATTATTTTTTTATATTATTATTATTATTATTATTATTATTATTATTATTATTATTATTATTATTATTATTATTATGCCATTATTATTATATTATTATTATTATTATTATTACATATTATTATTATTATTATTATTATAATATATTATTATTATTATTATTATTATTATTATTATTATTATTATTATTATTATATAATATTAATATTAATATATTATTATTATTATTATTATTATTATTATTATTATTATTATTATTATTATTATTATTATTATTATTATTATTATTATTATTATTATTATTATTATTATTATTATTATTATTATTATTATTATTATTATTATTATTATTATTATTATTATTATTATTATTATTATTATTATTATTATTATTATTATTATTATTATTATTATTATTATTATTATTATTATTATTATTATTATTATTATTATTATTATTATTATTATTATTATTATTATTATTATTATTATTATTATTATTATTATTATTATTATTATTATTATTATTATTATTATTATTATTATTATTATTATTATTATTATTATTATTATTATTATTATTATTATTATTATTATTATTATTATTATTATTATTATTATTATTATTATTATTATTATTATTATTATTATTATTATTATTATTATTATTATTATTATTATTATTATTATTATTATTATTATTATTATTATTATTATTATTATTATTATTATTATTATTATTATTATTATTATTATTATTATTAATTATTATTATTATTATTATTATTATTATTATTATTATTATTATTATTATTATTATTATTATTATTATTATTATTATTATTATTATTATTATTATTATTATTATTATTATTATTATTATTATTATTATTATTATTATTATTATTATTATTATTATTATTATTATTATTATTATTATTATTATTATTATTATTATTATTATTATTATTATTATTATTATTATTATTATTATTATTATTATTATTATTATTATTATTATTATTATTATTATTATTATTATTATTATTATTATTATTATTATTATTATTATTATTATTATTATTATTATTATTATTATTATTATTATTATTATTATTATTATTATTATTATTATTATTATTATTATTATTATTATTATTATTATTATTATTATTATTATTATTATTATTATTATTATTATTATTATTATTATTATTATTATTATTATATATATTATTATTATTATTATTATTATTATTATTATTATTATTATTATTATTATTATTATTATTATTATTATTATTATTATTATTATTATTATTATTATTATTATTATTATTATTATTATTATTATTATTATTATTATTATTATTATTATTATTATTATTATTATTATTATTATTATTATTATTATTATTATTATTATTATTATTATTATTATTATTATTATTATTATTATTATTATTATTATTATTATTATTATTATTATTATTATTATTATTATTATTATTATTATTATTATTATTATTATTATTATTATTATTATTATTATTATTATTATTATTATTATTATTATTATTATTATTATTATTATTATTATTATTATTATTATTATTATTATTATTATTATTATTATTATTATTATTATTATTATTATTATTATTATTATTATTATTATTATTATTATTATTATTATTATTATTATTATTATTATTATTATTATTATTATTATTATTATTATTATTATTATATTATTATTATTATTATTATTATTTTATTATTATTATTATTATTATTATTATTATTATTATTATTATTATATTATTATTATTATTATTATTATTATTATTATTATTATTATTATTATTATTATTATTATTATTATTATATTATTATTATTATTATTATTATTATTATTATTATTATATATTATATATTATTATTATTATTATTTTATTATTATTATTATTATTATTATTATATATATATATATATATATATATATATATATATATATATATATATATATATATATATATATATATATATATATATATATATATATATATATATATATATATATATATATATATATATATATATATATATATATATATATATATATATATATATATATATATATATATATATATATATATATATATATATATATATATATATATATATATATATATATATATATATATATATATATATATATATGTCTGTTACTCTACTAAAACAATGTCCTCGATATATCGAGTCTAAAATTTAAGTTCGCCAGAATGTTCAATTTAATTTAATTTAATTCTAAACACATTTAATTCCAACTGGGCCATATAATTAGCTTTGCTCGACACCAGTTATTTCATTTTGTGCTAATAATGAAATCAATCAACACAATGTATAATAGTTGCGCATCATTTTATGCGGAGAACTATTACAAATTGCAAAGTTATATTAAATATAGCGTAACAAATAATAAATTGGTACAAAAAGTACCAGAACTATATAATAAAGTCAGCATGAACCAAAGTTTTAACCTCATGTAAAAATTCGTTTCTTATTGAATAGCGACTCATCAGTAGAGGTCGAATTCTGCACCACATACTCAATTATATATATATATAAGAGTATATATATATATATATATATATATATATATATAAGCAGGCAAGCTACGTAATGCTATTGCGCAACACATCATCGAAACATCGCACGCATGATTCTCCAGACGTAAAGTATTCAAAAGTACTTACTAAATGAAAAATAAAAGGGAAGTAGCTTACATTACGTACGTGAAGCCTTATGGATAAACAAATTGCAGCCGGATTTATGTAAGCAGAAGAAGCACGTACAAGCATTGAGCTTGAACTGTATGTGACGCACGCAATTTGATTGGTTTCCGTTTTTCACACTCTCTCCATGTTCACATATTTCTATCTTGTTTTGCTTTCCAATTTATATATAAAGATATGTTCAATAGTAGATATTTGAGAAGACAATGCGAAAGAAACGTTTCTTAAATCTGAAAAAAATTCTTTTTTGTTTTTGCACACAGGATGGGTACAATGAATATATATATACATATATATATATATATGAAAGAGTATATATATATATATATATATATATATATAGCAGCAGCATAGTAGCGCGAAGCGCGTAGAAGTCGCACTGTAAATAAAAATTCGTATATGCTATTGTGCTATCCACATTTACCATATTTCTTGAGAAAATATATGGCGCGCTTAGGGTACAGTACCTGCTCGTACTAATGAGTCACAAGAAAGCACAATACTTATGTGAACATGAGAAAAAACATTACGTTCATACCGACTTTAGTATGTTCTCATGGATCTATTTAAACAAATTTGCAACCATGTTTGCAAAGGCGAATTGGCAATTGTTTATGAACTATAATTAAACGAACATTGGTTGCGCGGGTGGTGATAACAATTATTATAATCAAAGTTGCGGACTTGATATAAACACCTGACCCATTAATTAATTACATATGCCAGTACAAACTAAGAATTGTATAGTGTAGAAAAGGCAATTCATCCAGTAGACCGGTTTCGTCCTTATTGGGAACTCATCATGTACTGGCCAGAATTTGCCGCGGACAGGACTCGAACCTGGGCACGTCTGCTTCGGAATCTGGTGCTCTAACCGCTGAGCCATCCTGCCGCACACTACACTGCACACAATTTTCAGTTATATACTAACTAATGCAACTTGGTTAGTCAGGTGTTTATATCAAGACCGCAACCTTGATTATAATAATTGTTATCACCACCCGCGCAACCAATGTTCGTTAAATTATATAAATGTTCATTTCAATACCACTTCCCCATGTAGTGTGGTGTCTGTTCAGTAATGACAGATTGGGGATGGTTAGTTGGAACTTTGGGTCTAAATGGATGTCATATGAGCTCCACCTAAAGGAAAAATAGACTAACCAAGTTACATTAGTTAGTATATGACTAAAAAGTGGGTGTAGTGTAGTGTGCGGCAGGATGGCTCAGTGGTTAGAGCACTAGATTCCGAAGCAGACGTGCCCAGGTTCGAGTCCTGTCCGCGGCAAATTCTGGCCAGTACATGATGAGTTCCCAATAAGGACGAAACCGGTCTACTGGATGAATTGCCTTTTCTACACTATACAATTCTTAGTTTATACTGACATATGTAAGTAATTAATGGGTCAGTGTTTATATCAAGTCCGCAACCTTGATTATAATAATTGTATATGAACTGCTTCGACGCCACAACAAATAGGTAACTAACAAATATTGAAATGCATTATACCAAGATATTTGATGACTGATGTCTGTCGAGGCCAGAATTGAAAATTTTTTTTTGTTTAATGTTAGCCTATCTTGCAAACCATTTCCTTGTTTCTCTTCACAGATTCGGATCTCAGAACCATTATGTTGATGCCCTTTACAAGCTTGGTATTTATTATATATAGCGAATTGACTTTGAAGTAGCATTATCGAAGAATTTATACGAAGTTAGCTTCATTACTGCTTGGACACACATTCTTTGGTATACTCCATTGGTCCTATTAGAACTAATTTGTAAATATGCTTGCATTAACTAATACAAATTTGCATGTATATTAATTGTCCGCAACACATAATGTACAACTATTGGCTAAGCTTGGTATTATTTTCAAACAACTTTTTTATGGTAAAATGTAATGCTAGTTCTTCCCACATCTGAATTTTATCAAACGATAAATTAACCTGTCAAATACTGTTTGTTGCGAAGAACTAATATATATGCAAGTATGTATTAGGTGTTGCGAACCTAGTAACAAATTAGTTCAGTTGTGACCAGAAGGATAAACCAAAGACAGCAGAGACGGAAAGTTTAATCTCGTGCACAATTGTTTCGTACTCACTGGCGACTCATCAGTAGGAGCCGGTATTGCGCCCATTACCCTCTACATATTGGAGTAGAAGAATGTGGAATAATAGGACGGTACAATCTCCCAGACGAATGTGTAAACCTGTAATAGTGAAGCTAACATAATCTAAAGTCAACGACAATACGACTTCAATGCTAACTCACACTATATAATATATATACCGAGTCTGTAAAGGATACTAACACTATGGCTATTGTGTTAGTAACTGATACCTTTCTGAAATCGATGAATACCGGATACTAACACTATGGTTTCCGAGTCGGTACATGATACCAACCTGATGGATATAAATTTGTGCTAAAGTTCACCGAAATTGAGAATTACAACAATTTCCGAACACCTGTTACTCCAGTTAAACCATACACTCTGGCCTACATCGATATCAGTTATCACATTTCGCGGTAAGCATGACATCACTACTGAACTAATTTGTTACTAGGTTCGGAACACCTAATACATACTTGCATAAATAAACCTTTCCGTTCGTCTTTTGTGCTCTTTTTATGGTACGTAATGCTGTCCGCAAAACTTCACAGACACATGTTTACTATCTATATGTGAATTCTCCTAAAAAGAGCCCAAACATATTTGTAAATTTCGTTGTAATCCGTTAAGTAGGAGATATTATTAACTCCGGAACCTGATTGCAATAATTGATTTGATTTCCAGTATTTCTGTTTTATTAGCGTTTTTGCAAATTTTTATCAGCATCATGATTAAAGAAACAACTCCGGCGTTTTGGTGAGCAAGTCGTCTTCTTACGCAGAAAATGCACAGTCTGTCATACAGTTCTCGAGCATATTAATTTTATTGAAACGTTGATATGCGTTCAACATGTCAATCACGAAGCGGCGAAATGTGCGATTTGAATTAGCATATACCCCTCGTTATTCTAGATGTAATTAAAGTGATTGTCAATTTATTCACGCAACTAATCACTACATAAGTGTGGAGACACAGACATAAATGTTTTCGGATGACTCGCAGTGGAAACATAAAACGATAATGTTTATGCAAAATTTTCAGTTCAGCCACAATTTTGTATTAGTCATTTGAATTGAAAAATAAATTGTGCGTTGAAAATTAACTTTGTTATAAAACATTTATATACAACACAGTGCTGTCTAGACCTGTTTTAAAATAAAGTAATAATCCAATACACATTTAATTCTAAAGTTAAACGACAATTAGTGTTTATCCTTCTTGGTTGTCAGACTTGGACGATTGTCCAGTTGGAACAGAACAATATTGATTAAAAAACTATTTCAGTTTA
>JAQBSW010014847.1:0-10889 GCA_029291075.1 Eudiplozoon nipponicum | reverse complement strand
TATATATCATTACTATTCAGTAGAAAGGGCAAATGCTCACTTAAATAAATGAAAGAGAATTTATTGGTGAATATTCTTGTTAAAATATTAACTGATATTTCCTTTGAACCTAACTACACAAATACTTGAAGGAATTAATTTGTAGTCACATGTTTTCTGCATGTTTGACATCTAGTCAGTGATTTAGTGTCAGCTATATCAATATATATATATATATATATATATATATTTATATATATATATTCAATGCGAAATATATGTATAAATCTTAATAATGTTCTTGCACTTTAGTATTACAACCGGGTTTATTATTAAAGCAAGAAAATATCATAATCGTGAAGATGTTTAATATGAATAAATGGCCAATTTATTTCGCTTAAAAACAGAAATATATTTCTTTGTTTATATATTTTTTGAGCATTCGCCTGATTTACTGAACGAGAGCTAATCTTATTTTTAATATTATTTTCTAATTGCAAAGCAACTGAGTGAGGATCTAATGTGTGTATGAGTGTGTCTGCGTCCGCATACGAAATATTCCCACTAAATAGCAAATTGATGCTTCCGTTCTGGTTAGTTTTCTATCTATGGCATTCGCTTTTTTATAAGTAAGGTTAAATTCGATTTTTCTATTTCATATTTCTGTATATATATACACCTCCTTGTGCAGCAATCTTAAAGTATTGTTCAGAATTTTGTCGTTAACATAGTTTGAACCAATATTCATTTTTGGGGCTATTTCTACTGGAAAAAATATTAAATCTTAACTGAAAATTAGCATGTGTTAGTAAGATAGGAAATCTGTAAAATGCTAATAATTGGAGAATAAGTGTCTCTGCAATAAATGTCGACGGCAAATTTCCTCCTAAATGCATATATTCTCAAAAATTTAGTCTCTACAATAATCCAAAAAATAATTCGGCTAACAAATTGTATGTTCAAGATATTTTTCAACGCACTCGTTTCTTAACTGAAAGCAAAACCGACAACAAAATAAATGTGTTTGTTGAAAGGAGCAACGTTAACCTTTAAATACCACTATAATATAGGTTCTCACCAATCTATTATAGTGGAATTGAACAGCCTTTGTGTAGTAAGACAGAGACAAAATTTTAAATTGAAAAAAAGTGCAATATATATTGCAAGTCTGCTAGTAATTATAGTAGTATTAGCCGATTGATGCCAAGTCGGAAACAAAATAGCAATGCTTCATAAGTTACATGCTGATTTGGAATGAAAAAATTAACAGCAAGTACAAAAGCGTAAATTCGGTAGCTTTTTAACAAAAAGGAGTTAAGTAAAACCGTCTGGAGGTTATCTGCAACGGATGACCTAATTACAAGTTGACACCGACTGAAAATGTTAACTGTGTGTTGCCATTTCTAACAATCAAGCTGGTCATCTGATGCTATCCAGGCTAATTAACGGCGTTTAGCTTTCCTGTTAAAAGTACACTCAATTTCGCCAATGGCAATTAATTGACGCTTCCTAGTTCAAAGAAAGTCAATTAATGGATTCCAGTGCTGTTAATAAGAATAAGTACAAACATTCACTTTTTAATTAGTATTGAAACATCATTTCTAGGTAGAAAAATAACAAAGTGCATGAGGCAAGTAGAAGTTAGCTCTACTGTCGGTTATAATACAAGCAAGGAATGGCATATATGAACCATAAGTTAATTAGCGATTTTATCATCTGCGCTCCGCTCTTGTCTTAACGATATTTAACTCAGTTTATCTATGCATTAATTTAATTTTGTGCGCACAATTTAATAAAATTTAAATTTGCATCATTATTATTAATCGTTACTTCGAATATTTATCCATAATCTGATAAGTTGTTTATCATCATCCAATCCAACGTGAATCCACACTAACTTGTAAGTAATTCAGTCTTCTGCAGACAGTCTCAGCCGCATGGTGAAGACTAAAACACAGCCCTGTTTAGAGCACATCAATTCTGCTTCACTTCCTCGTCAGTACCCATATGATCAGAATCGAAAGGAGCGTTAAGATGGTCACGTGGCCAATCGAATCGACGAATTAGTTTACAATAACCCTCTTCACCGATTAGAATGCGGCATAATCCCTAATAAGTCCGAAAGCGTTAATCTGTGCATTTGATAATCACTTAACTTGGTAATATAAATAAAAATATACCAACACCAGCTACTATCAGTCACTTTACAATATTTGTTAGTTAAACTGTGGAGACACTGTTTGTAACAAGTATGTATTAGGTTTTGCGAACCTAGTAACAAATTAGTTAAGTTGTGACCAGAAGGATAAACCAAAGGCAGCATGAACGGAAAGTATAATCTCATGCACATTCGTTTCGTGCTTACTGGCGACTCATCAGTAGGAGCCGGTATTACGCCCTTTAACCACTATATATTTGGTAGAAGAATGTGGTTAAAGGGCGTAATACCGGCTCCTACTGATGAGTCGCCAGTAAGCACGAAACGAATGTGCATGAGATTATACTTTCCGTTCATGCTGCCTTTGGTTTATCCTTCTGGTCTCAACTGAACTAATTTGTTACTAGGTTCGCAAAACCTAATACATACTTGCATATATATTAGTTCTTCGCAATAAACAGTATTTAACTGTAATATATTGAATTGAATGATGTCATGCTTACCGCGAAATCTGATAACTGATATCGGTGAAGCCCGGAGTGTATGGTTTAACTGGAGTAACAGGTGTTCGGAAATTGTTGTAATTCTCAATTTAGGTGAACTTTAGCATAAATTTATATCCATCAGTTTGGTATCATGTACCGACTCGGAAACCATAGTGTTAGTATCTGGTACTCATCGATTTCAAAAAAGGTATCAGTTACTAACACAATAGCCATAGTGTTAGTATCCTTTACAGACTCGGTATATATAATATATAGTGTGAGTTAGCATTAAAGTCGCATTGTCATTGACTTTAGATAATGTTAGCTTCACTATTACAGGTTTACACATTCGTCTAGAAGATTGTACCGTCCTATTATTCCACATTCTTCTACCAAATATATAGTAGTTAAAGGGCGTAATACCGGCTCCTACTGATGAGTCGCCAGTAAGCACGAAACGAATGTGCATGAGATTATACTTTCCGTTCATGCTGGCTTTGGTTTATCCTTCTGGTCACAACTGAACTAATTTGTTACTAGGTTCGCAAAACCTAATACATACTTGCATATATATTAGTTCTTCGCAACAAACAGTATTTAACTGTTTCTAACATCCTAAAAGCGTTTTATCGCGTAATTGAGTTGAAAAATTAAATGTCTTAATTGACCTCCGCTGGTAAATAGAAAAACGTGACGTGCTATTTTAATGATTAATCGCAATTATGGATAACCCGATGATGTTTTCTAGCATCAAGAAGAAAACTAATTGTGCACTGATAAATAAAATAGAAATGTTTAATCATTTTAAACTTATTAAGTTGACATAGGAACAATGTAACACTAAAAATAATTTATCAATAAATTATTTATAGTTCATTAAATCAAGAAGTAAACACCAATCCCGTTGTATTTAACCAGTCGTCGAACAACATAAAAAACTACCGCCAGTGTTTACTTCAAGCTCGCAAACATGATTTAAAGAATTGTCACCACCACCTGCGCAATCAATTATTGTTTAATTGTTTTATTTATAGTTGTTTTTTGGGACTATGCCATATCCTCGTGATTCCATATGAACTAAGATGTTATTAGAAGCACCATGCCTATCGCAACCATGTACATATATTATTTTTTGCAACAGTCTGTAAATACAATTTTTTTTAATTTAAGAATTTTCGTTGGCAAAAGCAGAATGTTATTAAAATGGAAAGACATTTTTTCATAGATAGTGACAATAATTAGTATGAGTAATACAAATAAACGATGAATGAATTCGCGGATGATGGTAACAATTCTTTAAATCAGGTTTGTGAACTTGAAGTAAACACCAACCCCTTCGTATTTAGCCAATTCGACGACTGGTTAAATACAATGGGATCTGTGTTTACTTCAAGCTCGCAAACTTTATTTAAAGAAAAATTGATATTGCATGTTTCTTTCACCAAAAACCATAATTAAGCATAAATATGAAGAAATTTTTGTATTTTTAGCTCTTAAATGTAGGTATATGAAATAAATTCGTGAGCAGTTTTCCATGTGGTAGGACGGGGATTTAGTTGAAAAAAGCAGTAACAGAAACCTACAATGATTTCCGCCAACTCACGTGCTTGCAGAAAGAAAGAAAATAACTCAAAACAAAATCAAATTGTTTTAAAAATAAATTCAATAATTGGAAATAGCCTTGGAAGATGTGAATCGCAGACACACTGCACCATAAGCAACAATTTTTGCTAAGCAGACGAGATTTCCGGTTTATCAACCGCAGTGTGACTAGATTTTAATTAGCTGAACATACGTGTGATGGATTTAAAAGAGAAGTTACTCTACGTCTGCTTAAATGGTTAATGTAAATTATATCAAAGTCTGGTTAGTTGCCTTTAAATTAACCTATACGTATAATCAGAGTGTATAGCATAATTTGATTATATGCCTGTTATTGGAATAAACATACCATTGCATAAGGTGGGAAATACATTAATCTACCTACAAGGCTCGTAATTATTGTACATTTACAGAATCCTACAGTGATTCGCCTTTAATGAAGACTCAGGTAAAAACAAAAATAGCTTTAGAGCATAAATCTGCGAGTAATGCACAATTTCAATGGTGTAGAGTATCGGTTGCATGACTCTGAAAAATCCGTGTTTCGAATTCTCGTCACATTCGTTATAAATACCATTAACGAATGTAATAAAAGTATGAAACCGGTTTGTTAAAATAATTGCATTCGCTAACTTATACAGTGGCTACCTAAATCCTGAAAACACAAATATAACCAAATCCTGCAACTTTCCTTTATCTCAATAGCACGTTCTCAGTTGTCATGTTGTCTGCCATATAACGGCAGATAAAAGATTTGTTGTTAGAAATTTAAGTCAAAAGCGATACGCTTAAGGAATACTTTTATGAGCATATTGACTAAAAGTTGGTAATTAACAGTAAAACGCATGCAATGCGCGACTTTGTTTTGTGGAATCCAGGCTGCAACAATTTTCGAAACAACTGATGATTTCTTATAATGACAAAACAGGTCTATATTACTATCTTATGCAATGGCTATTTAAACCTACCACACACAACACAGAGAGATCAACGCACACACACCCATACACCCACACACCCACACATTTATATATAATATTTTAGCAGTAGGATAAGGAAATATTAAAAGTAAAGAAATATTTAGTTAAAACGAACATTGGTTACGCGGGCAGGGATAACATTAATTTAAATCAAGATTGTGATCTTGCCATAAATACCAGTACAATTATCTACACGCATTTGTCATATATGCCCTGACTACGGCAAATTCTGGACAGTACGTGGAAAGTTCTCAATAAGGACGAAATCAGTCTACTGGATGAATCTCCTTTTCTCTTTTATACTATACTTAGTTTATGCTGACAAGTTTCTGTATACAATGGGACTGTTGCTTACATCAAGTTCGCAAACTTGATTAAAATATTTTTTCATCTTGTTTTCATTTTTTGTTGTATTTTACTACTACGACGCTATTTCACGAGAAATCGTCAACATCAAAAAGCGAAAACAAGCTGTTTGAATAAAATACAATTTTTATACCTAAAATGTTTCTAAACTATCCAAATAATGTTTAGTGTGCCAAATTTGGTTAGTTGCCGGTATGGATAACAGGTTTTTCATTGTAGCAAATATGCGCCAAGTTAATAGATCTCATAAGTGCATTGCATTGTTGCTGTTTTAATGATTCTTCCTATGGATAATATAATAACGCCATTAATAACATTAACTCCATTAATTAAAATTAAATTAGTGCAAAATACTGTTTCTTCCTTGACACATAATCAGTAAGTTCCTAGCTGTGTGTGGGTTATAAATTAAATCCGGCTCGGCAGTTTCTAGTAAATGGGAGTGGGAGGTGTTGCGATTATTTTCGTTCACAATGATCTGCCTGGTCCAGCCTCCAGTGATGAATAATAATAGAATGCTCAATTTGACTGTCTATCGTAAAAGTTGAAAAAACGTTCGTTGAGCGGATGGCAAATTATTTACAGTATGTGGGGGAGTTCGCAATAAGAACGAAACCGATCTACTAGACCAAATTATCATTGATCACCGATGTCATGTGTATTTCATATTGATTAAAATATATAATAATAATCTTGCCACTATACATCAAATCAATATAACTACTCATAGTGGCTTGTTACCAGGCGTATAATGAAAGATCGGAAGTGGCTAGATGAAGCGTCAAGTCTCAAAAAAATTCTATATAGTTTCTAAATTAAGTAAAAGTTAACCAAATAATACTAGTTATTAAATAACTGAAATTTTTGTGCAGTGTGCGGTAGGGTGGCTCAGCGGTCAGAGCAACAAATTCCGAAGCAAATTTGTTTAGGATTAAATCCGGTGTGCAGCAAATTCAGGACAGTACGTGGAGAGTTTCTAATAAGGACCAAACCGGTCAAGTGAATAAATTTTCCTTTCTACATCATTAAATGCTTAGTTTATATTGAAAAATGTTAGCATATACTGGTACTGGTGTTTACAATAAATTCACAACCTTGATTTAAATTATCATAAACGTTGTTATTGATAACATTAATATTAATGATAAGTAGGTGCTGTATTTCAAATTGTTTCTTTACTAATACTTCTACCTCTTTAGTTGCTATCCTTATCAGTGCTTCAATTATTATACCGGTATTCTGAGGAATTATGCATTCGCTTCATGTGTTGTTATTCATATTTTGCTGATATAACTTACTTTCGCTTGAATACCTGTTAAGCTAAAACATATTCATGCGATATGTAGCAATTGTAAATATAAGGCCTTTTTAGCAATTTTTAACTCAATTCTGCCAACTTCAAACAAATATCAATCGCAGTTAAATACTGTTTTTTGCGAAGAACTGATATCGATCAATTTCGGTGAACTTTAGCATAAATTAATATCCTTCAGGTTGGTATCATGTACCGACTCGGTAACCATAGTGTTAGTACCATGTACCTTTTCGGTACAATAATGTTAGTATCAGTTACTAACACAATAGCCATAGTGTTATTATCCTTTACAGACTCGGTATATATGATATATAGTGTGAGGTAGCATTGAAGTCGTATTGTCGTTAACTTCAGATTATGTTAGCTTCACTATTACAGGTTTACACATTCGTCTAGGAGATTGTACCGTCCTATTATTCCACAATCTTCTACCAAATATATAGTGGTTAAAGGGCGTAATACCGGCTCCTACTGATGAGTCGTCAGTAAGCACGAAAAGAATGTGCATGAGATTATACTTTCCGTTCATGCTGCCTTTGGTTTATCCTTCTGGTCACAACTGAACTAGTTTGTTACTAGGTTCGCATAACCTAATACAAACATCAATCGCTTTAGAAAATCTTAATTTCAACAAGCCGCTGGCTCAGTATCGTCATACACGGCTCGTTGGGTGAAAGACCATGAATGCTCCACGAAGGAAATTTAATTTAATTCATGCTGAATAATTTGCCTTAGGCAAACAACTAAAAATATACTCACCTTAAGATGACGCAACTGGCGAAAGAAATCCAGTACATGTCCAAAGTCCTCGTTAATATTACCATATACTATAATTTAAAATTGATATAAAGAAAATAAAAGAATTTTATCCATCTATACTTTAAATAAGGTAACATTTTAGAAGAATTCCTCCAAGTAAAACAAAATTTTATTAGTCTACTCGACGATTCGTACATAAACATTCATTAAATAGACGTTAAAATTGTAAGCTAAAAACATCAATAAAAATTTGTTACGATAAGTAGGAACCCAAAAGCATCCTGATCATAGGTTATAAGGAGATTTTGTAATTGGATTAATTATTCTACAAATAAGATAATCACAATAAAATATAAATGTGGCTTTCCTATCACAAGAAGGCAGCTTAACGCCTTTATCCTCGCCAATGTATCACATTTTTAGATCCTGATTACAATCAGAAATAGTGACTAAGTATACACAAAAAAATTAATCACTCAAAAGATCTGTTCATTAATCTCACATTAATAAACAAATTTTACAGTGTTTAACGCATAGTTCCTACCGACATTGGTGAGAAGCCAAAAGCTTGAAACGCACTCTGAATTGACACTACACATTTTTAATGTTTGTCCTGCAAATCACACATCAACTTAGGTTCTTTAAATCAAATTTTCGAGCTTGAAGTAAACACCAATCCAATTGTACTTAACGAGTCGTCGAACAACATTACAAAACTACTACTGTAATGTTGTTCGACGACTGGTTAAATACAATGGGATTGGTGTTTACTTCAATCTCGCAAACTTGATTTAAAGAATTGTTACCACCTCCAGCGCAATCAATTATTGTTAAATTGTATCAACTTAGGTTATTAACTACTCCCAGCCTAACTCATACAGTCGATAGTAATTATGTACCAGGTATTGTAAGCCTAGTAACAAGCTACTGGAAATGGGACCAGAATCATTCGCCAAATTCCGAATTAGCAAAAGGTGTAATCTTGTATACACACGAATTTCGTGCTTAATGGAGAATCAACAGTAGCAGCCGACACTACACCCAAAACCCACTGCAAGTTTGTCAAGATATCTGGGACAATAGGAAAATTCAATCTCGTATACGTGTGTGTACTAAAGCAGTAGAAGAGCCAACTTAAAATAAAATCATTAAAAATATGGCTTAGAAGTGATCTATTTATATAATAAATATCGAGTCAGTAAATAAAACAGACTTTTTTTAAAAGGCTTAATTTTACAAAATTTGAGAAAAGCAGTTATTCTGGACACCTGCTACTCCAAACGATAGCAAGTTTGTACTACGGATATTATCAAACTTCATATATATATATATATATATATATATATATATATATATAGATATATATATATATATATATATATATATATATATATATATATTAATATACATGCTAAGTTGTCGATAAACTTGCAAACCTGATCAGCAGACAGTTATTACTCAGAATAAGGAAGGTATTATTGTAAATTAAGCCTTACTATTTTAAATCAAATGTTAGGTCACATCTATTTCCTGTACACACACACACACACATACACACACACACACACACATATATATATATATATATATATATATATATATATATGTGTGTGTGTGTGTGTGTGTGTACAATTGATGAGTTCATAATTAGGAAAATTCGCTTTTCCTAACTTTGAATAAGCTTAGTTTATACTGAAAAATGAATTGAGATTAGTGTTTATATGAATTTCGCAACCTTCATGAATGTAACTTGAATGACAACCTCCGCAATAATTGATTGTTCAATTGTATTCACTTTCAATTTTAAACCACTTCCAAGCGTGGAGTGCTGCTGTTCCGATAATGACAGATTTAGGGTGACGTATTTTGCAAAGTTAAGTCAAAAGAGATGCCATATGGGCTCTGTCTAAAGCAAAAGATAACCAAAATACATATCTTCGTTGAAAACTGAACATTTATTGTAGTACTGGGCAAGGTGGCGCAGTGGATAGAGCCACAGACTCTGAAGCAAATGTGCTCCGATTCCAACACCGTCTGTCACATAATTCTGCATATTACTTGACGAGTTGCTAATAAGGACAAATCGGATCAATTTGATAAATTGAATATGCAACCCTATAAAATGGTTAATTTTTACCGACAAATGTATATATAATGGAATAGATGCATATATCATGCACACAACCATGATTTAAATAATACGTACAGTTAGTTGGAACAGGTTCCTTCATTCGTCTGTTAACAGCGTTCAATTGATTAACGTGCAAATGGAAAACTTCGCCTGATGTGAGAATTGCAGCACCTAAATTTAAATAGGCAAAAACGGAGAAAAACTGGCTTAGAAGTGACACGTGAGTGTGCTCCGTTACTAAACTTTGTTCAAGTTGACACTGAAAAATTACTAAACGACCGAACGAATCAGACTGATTTGTTTTGACAGGCTTTACAAATGTGTGTGGTAATGAAAAACAATTAAATAAATGAACACGATGTAAATATTGGACAAAATCAATTTACAGAAACATAGGATAGACAATCTTACACATATAATTGATTATCTACCACGCATTTACTCCCTGCTTAAGATTGGGCTAACATAATGAAATTAGAGCGAGGGGAAAAGATTTGTATATATATTTGTGCGTAAATTACACATTCGATTCAATTTATATATGCGAACGGCAAGAAAAGTAAAAAATGAGCTATGTTATGTGGTACACTATCAACAGGATAAAGCATTACCAATTAATTGCCCCATACATGTTTGAAGGCCTTAGCCGTGCAATATTATGAACATTGTTTTGCCAAAAAATCAGATAAATCAATACGGAAACTGCAAAAAAGTCACACGATAATTGGCAATGAATTATTTAATTGCACAGCGTCGTCATCTTATGGTTTATAAAGCCCTTTACTATTGCGAGACCATAAATGACTTTTATAGGTTGGTAAAAGTTTGATTCATTTACATTTCCAGGTGCACAGCTTAACAGTATCTGTAATTCATGGATTCCCAACGGTTCCGTCACTCTGAAACCCTCAAAATGTGTAAAGTCCAGTGAAAATTATGCAGTTTCAGATTTTTCCAGTTTTTCATAGATATTTCGGATAATCTATTCATTTTCAAAGATAATATAAAAATATTAATACACAAAAATCTAAATTTTGGCAAATATGGTATACTCATTTGAGCCAGTTCTGCTTGTATTTCTACCCTATTGAAACACTTTATCCGTTTCTAATTT
>JAQBSW010014846.1:0-10890 GCA_029291075.1 Eudiplozoon nipponicum | reverse complement strand
TCATGCAATGTTTATGCTGACAAAATATATAAGGAAAATCCTGAAATATCACTTAAAATAAATATGATTTCTTCAAGTTTCATGGTGTCTATTGCTTAACGATAGGACCTAAGAGACTCCAAATAGGTTCCATCTGAAAGAAAGGATAACCAAAATTAAAAAGAAAGATTTTGGGCTTCAAATTGAGCACAGTAAGATGCGCAGATGGCAATGTGGATAGAACCCCAGACTTCGAAACAAATATGCCCTGGCTCGAGTCCAGTCTGCAGCGAATTCTAGACGGTATTTGAAGAGTTACAAATGGTAAAGAAACCTATCTACTGTATGATTTGCCTTTTCTTCATGATATAATGTGCAATTTATGCTGATGAAATATTTATATACATATCCTCAAAATCCTGCCATTTTACTTAAAATGAGTAAAATTTCCAAAAGTGGAATAGTTATACAAACATAGGTTGCACGGGCGATGTTAACAATTACATTTAATCAAAGTTGCGTTCTTGATATAAACACATGGCCCATTATGTGCGCACGTTAGTCAATATAAACTAAGACTTGTATAGTGTAGAAAAGACAATTCTCCCAGTAGATCGGTTTCGTTCTTAGGGGGAACTTATCACGTACCGTTCAGAATTTGCCGCGAACAGGGCATAGTATCTATTGAATAATAACAAATGGTGAATAGCTTGTCAGAACTTGGTTAAATAAGAGTTCACAAATAGGCTCCATTTGAAGGAGAGGCTATCCAGAAACATAAGTTTATGCATTACGTGTGGCGTAATGCATAGAGTTCTACACGTCGGAGAAATTGTGCCGAGATTCGAGTCCCCTCCGCAGTGAATTCTGAAATGTACTGGAAGAATTATTAATAATGAAAGAAAAGGTCTACTTAATGAAACGCTTTTGCTACCTGAGATATTGTAGGTTTATATCGATTAGTATATATATATATATATATATATATATATATATATATATATATATATATGTATATATATATATTTGTGTGTTTATGCATATTTGTTTATATCAGATACGGTTTACATGAATCGTTTTATTAATGTTGTTCCTAATCGACTGACGAAAGCAGAGCTTGTACGCTACCTGAAGAATATTTTCAGCATTTTTTAGCATCAATTTGAGAAATAATAATAGCAAATTAATATTCCCTCGTGATAAGAAATTTATATAAGTTACGACACGGATGTTGTTTTAATTAATTATTAAGTTGAATAAGGTTGTAAGATTACCTTTAAATATATGTCACGTAGTTGCCAGTATATTCCGAACCCAATATTACACGGACCTTTCCTAAAATTAAATTTCCTACGGCTGATGATCTTGATTTACATAGTTTTACCTCAATAATTTGTAAAATTGCTCCTTAATGTCAAAACATCATTTGAAAACTCGGCCGATGGAAATATTAGTGCTGTTAAAGAAATGTGACCCAACTATTTAATGTTTGTGACAAACACGGATAATTTTTATATTTTTTAATAATTAATTAATTATTCCTTGTGATTTTATTCATTTCTTTGGCGTAAAAATGTTGGCGATTATTTATAAATTAAAGTACACATATTTTAATAAGAACTATGGAAAATTGTATATATATATATATATATATATATATATATATATATATAATGTAAGACAGTTATTTGGTTACAACGAATATGTGAAGCGTAATAAATGAATTTGTTTCTCATTGGCTTAATAAGAATTGTGGTATATATTCGAAATAGCAACCAAGAAACTTTGTTATTAAAAAACAAAAAAAACTTTCAGTCAAAGATGATTTCAATCTCTGGTGCATTATGTTTTGCCTTCGTCCAGATATTTATGTGTTGATATCATGATCTCAATTAGTGAAATTTTACATGACAAAATGTACCATCCAACTGACAAAAATGTATTAACCAAATATATATTGGGTTTGGGGCGTGGTGTCAGATCTTACTAATGAACAACCAGTAAGCATATAGCGCATACATGGATTATACTTTTTGTTCATACTGACTTTGGTACACCTCTCTGATCCTAATTGAGCTAATTTGTTACTAGGTGCGCAGCATCGAATACACAATTTAATACAGTAAATATTTGAAGAATTTTCGGCTTTTCATTCATGCCACTTGAACAAGAAACGCATTTAGGATCACCAACTGATCAACGAAAATGGGCAATGCATTAATCCAGTGTTACAAAGCGTCACATATAAAAATTTAAAAACTTTAATTAAAGACGTCGGTGCAACAAATTTATCCATAGAATACAAAACGTCATAAAGTTCATCTTCATACGCTACTCTTCAGGTGTGTTCCATGTCAAACAATGGAATGACAGCTGGAGTTGCAAATTGTCTATTAATAAAACTGCAAAGCTTTATTTAAAGGTATATCCTTTCTCGTAGAATTTGACGATCAATTTTAGAATTTGCTGATTAATCGATGGACGAAAATGATGAATTGGCTTATACCAAACACAATATGCTCGAATTCAACCAATTATAATGACCAAAATGTCGTTAAATACCATAAACGAGCTTAGTATTCGAAGATAAGCCAAGTGATATGATAGAATTATAAGAGATAGGAAGATTGAATAAGTTATCTATGAAATATTGACAACAGTTATGCAAAAAAACAATTTTCTATCAAATTGCTTACTTGAAGCACGCAAACTTGATTTAAATAATTGTTACCACCACTCGTGCAACCAATCGTTGCTTAAGTTGTACCATGTTGTCCTTTATTCTTATGATAATTTCAAAATCCATTGCTTTTTTTCGTTCTCGCTCAGTCGATGATAATTATTTTTTCATTTGGCCCTTTTCTCGGTGCATTAACAACTTAGTGGAAATTTTCGTCATATGGCTTTCGTCTCTCTTGTAGAAGTACCACAGAAACGCATGCATTTTTGTATATTTGATTGAGGATTAAGGATGTTGTATACAACTGCTTTCGCTGTGCGTAAGTCTTTTCCGTTTTTGGCTTTAAAAACTTTTAATACGCCTATTTTGCGGTGTAATGTTTATAAATAATGTATTTAGCTATTTCGGAAGCATTTCTTGCTTTGCCAGTTGTGGTTATTCTAAAATTATTTTGGGTTAGGTTCTTTAGAAATGGGTCAAACGGCGCTTTGACATTTCAAGACCCAAATACTCCATTTAGATTTATTTGGATTATTTACAATGTTTTCGTAATGCAATGCCGTTTTCTCGATTTATTTTATGTTACTGTTATCTTTCTTTCTAAACATGACCACAATTGAAATATTTTGAGTCTAAAAAATGAAATATATGCGCATTAAAAGCGTATTAACCTGGTTCAATTTGGTTCACGGGTTCGAATTGGCGCATTGAAAATACCAGCCGACAGGCCTGAATTTAAAACAGGCCCGAATGACAACCAGTGCAGACAAGGACACGACCCAATCAGCCAGTTTAAAACACAGATTAAGATATACGTTTTAATAGTCTCAGCTATATATATGAGCGAAACGGTAACACCTGGTTTTTTCATTCTTTTTTACGACAAAACTGTTGTTTGAAATGGAACCATTTCAAATTTGTATTCGTAGCTAGTTCTTTAAAAATTTTAAGCGTATTTCTCTCATTTAATGTCATCTTTGTGTCTTTACGTGAATCATTAGATCTACCAATATGAAGAATTGATACATTCGGACTCACGCTACATAAAGCCCAGATATAGAAGCGCCTTCTTTAAGGATAAATATATTGTTAATTATTCTCTCTTAGACTAATAAGATGTGTATTGTTTTATATATATATATATATATATATATATATAATGAGAAGTAGAAATACGACACTCATCTCTTTCTAGCCTTATGTACAGTTTTCTTTGGCAATATTTCTGCTGTGAAATTGCTATGTATCTACGAGCCCTACATTAGGCCTATTAATAGTTTGCTTTTATTCGATATTCTTATGTCCCGATCTAGAAAATTTCAGTGGATTAAAGGATAATGCTCGTGAGACTTTGTAGCATACATCCGATGTAATAAAACTTATGTAAGGCAAGCTGATTTATAAAATATCAACAACTGTAGAAATTTGGTCGAAAACTATAAATTATGGTTTGGTAACTATAGGATAAGCAATCAATCTGAGAATGTTGTTATTCTTTCACAATTTAGTCGTTTCAAAGTCCAATTGCGTCTTTCGTTTCTCATGTAATTGACCGATGTCTTTGTGTGAGACCAGAAATTATTTTTTAAACGCGGGAGATGCTATTTTATAACAATAATTAAGCTAGGTAAATTGCTTATTCTCTGGCATATAGACTCTCTTTTGGCTTACCATCGTGAGGCGTGGTTATTTAATCACGCCTAATAGTAACATCGCTAGGTTATCATTCCTAACTGCCTATTGTATACACTACTATAAACCCGGTTGTATTTTTCATTTATATATCATCTAGATAATAGCTTTCTTTTCCAAATATTATTCTGTATTTTTAAGCCTCATTTGTTTTCATTTATTTTATACTTCTTAAGCTGACGGAGCTGCCTGTTTCAGCTCAATTGCCGCCGAAACGAGTGTTCAACAATTTGACAGATGAATTCATTCAACAGAGAAGCTGTGAATTGGGCGTCTTTTTGAACACTCTACTGGCACATTATGGTCGTGTTCCGCCACAACCACTTGCCGAATTTATCAATTGGGAGCTTTATGTATGTTGTCCGTATGTTTTGCCTGCAGAATATACACACTGCTCATGAACACCAAATAATCAAATCCCGCGAAATATTTTATAATTCAGTATATTTTATTCAAGTAGTGCAAGCCTACCTGATAATTAGCAGATCGAACCGGGCTATTTCCTACTTAAAATATAATGCGATATCCACAAGGATCCACTTGAAGGGAAGACTGATAAAAAGGCACAAATTAGTGTAAAACTGAAAATTGTATGCAAGCTGAGGCTTCTGTGATGCAGGAGAAGATTTGCTTAAGTGTGAATAATATATTCCAGGGTTCCATATCCGGTTGTAAAACTTCTGATTTTTGTTGAGCGATCGTGTTTATGGATAAAGCCGATCTAGTTGACACATTTCTATTACTGTTTTACGCAATTGTTAGTTAATACGGACGGTGTATATTTATTACTTAGGCAATATATATAATTATGTGGGTGGCAGCTAGTCTGATTATCGGTTTAATTTCTACATCTTGTTTGTTATACACAGTGGGTTGATTTGTGAGTGCATATGCTTATGTGTCTGCGTGCATATTGACATCATTCTCATTGTAATGTAGAGTATTGTTTGAGATCTCGTTATTCTTTCATCGAGGGCTAGAGTTTTGATCATGTGTTCATTATTACGTGCCCAGGTTCGTATCCTGTCCGCGGCAAATTCTGGCCAGTACTTGATGAGTTCCCAATAAGGACGAAACCGGTCTACTGGATGAATTGCCTTTTCTACACTATACAATTCTTAGTTTATACTGACATATGTAAGTAATTAATGGGTCAGGTGTTTATATCAAGACCGCAACCTTGATTATAATAATAATTGTGTTCATTATGTTGGCTGTTAATTTTATTAAGGTTTGTTTCCCGTGTGTTGTCTAATGTTTCTCCTTGTTCTTGAAGTTCTTTTAACTCCTCGGGAACAGCGCAATGCATGCGGACTTTAGTGTTGATCGCTCATATTTTTGTGCAAATTTTGTCACTGTTAATGAGGATAGCGATAACGATTGTGCGGCTTGTTATTCTAGGATTTGTTAACAATCCAATCGAATGATTCTTGATGCTGGACTAATGAGTGTTCGTACTTGCCTAGTTGCTAGTCGTACTTCACCCAAATATATAGTGGTTAAAGGACGTAATACCGGCTCCTACTGATGAGTCGCCAGTAAGCACGAAACGAATGTGCATGAGATTATACTTTCCGTTCATGCTGCCTTTGGTTTATCCTTCTGGTCACAACTAAACTAATTTGTTAATAGGTTCGCAAAACCTAATACATACTTGCATATATATTAGTTCTCCGCAACATACGGTATTTAACTGCTATTAAATTGTTGATTATTTGTGTTGTTCGTGACCAGCCGAGAGACTACCATTTTAGAGGAACTTTTGAATGTTTATGCCGGGTGTTTGTTGTTTTATATAAAGAGCTTCTTATATATGTAACAATATTTCGTTATCTTCTTGTGAAGAAAGGAGAAATTCGCGTTTCAAATATATGCTGGGAAATGGCTTAATTTCCTGTTGAATAAATTTCCGCGATAAATTTTTCTGGTTTCTGTTGATAAATTGTTTGTTCATACTTGTATATATGCTATCGCACACACATAAATATTTTGAGACAATAAGGATTTTAGAGAATAGGCAATTGACTCTTGGCATTTTCCCTCGCGATTCTCTGTTTACTGAATTGGATATTACATTTTCAATGGGGAAATTCTCCTTATTGATTCTGTTTAACCGCTGTGCATTTATTGATAATGGTGGGTCGCATCTAAATGGTAAGTTAAGGAAAACATTTTTGTATGAATCGGACATGGTCTGATATTGACATCTATAAAGAGCTTCGGCTAGTTTGTACTACCATTTACAGGCTTAGTATATATTTTATATAGTCTGTGTGTTTTGAAGTCGCATTGTCGAAGACTTTACATGAGGTTAACTCCATTATTGTTAGAATACACATTCATGTAGCTGATTTACCAACCAAATTGTCGCACATTTCTTGGCCAAATAAATAATAGGTGTAGTGCGTCGTACCGGCTTCTACTAATGAATTGCTGATAAGCTGACTTTGGTTTATCGTTCTAATCCTATTTGAACTAATGTGATACTAGTTACGTAATAATTGCTAATATACTTATATATATATATATATATATATATATATAAGTTCTCCGTACCAAGCGACGTGTAACTACTATGTATTTAATTGAATGTTATCATGATTTTCGAGAAATGCGGTAACTGATATCGATCAAGGCCAGAGTGTATGGATTTGCTGGAGTAACGAATGTTCGAAATATAATACATGGCGGAGTGCATTTCGCCATTCCATTGACTCGTTTAAAATATTGACCGTGAAATTTCAATATGGTGTGCGATTAAGGATGCATGTGAAGCAATTAAACAAAGATCCATAGATTGGATTTGTAATAAAATCGATGACGTCATACGACATTTTTCACACAAACTTTAAGTTAGCGCGCGTGCGAAGATAATGTATGGAATACCAAATGTACAAAGCGTTGTTGTAACGAACAAATTTCCGTCGCCAAGATAAACTAAGCTAATGATTTGCACATCGCATAAAAAATTGGCGAACGAACTAAGAACAAACTTACAAGTTGAAATTTAAAAAATCGTATTCTCAAAACTTTTATTTTATTAAATGAAGTAAAATCGCATAACGTCAAGAGTAAGACCATGATGTCCTTCGTCATAAAATATCTGTATATCAACATCCCTGTTAGCAAAACGCGTGCACCAGAGGCGGTTTGTGATCCATTAGGAAGGATTCTGCACGTCGATTTTCAATCCAGAACCATTAAAGCTGCAAGCTGTATTATAAAATATTACATATATATATATATATATATATATATATATATATATATATTATGTTGATAGAATTTTCATTATCTTTAACAGAGACGCAGTTACAAATGATAGGTGAAGTTTTTAATATCGTGTACCATAATGTTTTGATTAATTGCAAGTGCGATTAAGTTCAATCTAACGCAATGTCTTCTTGTTGCGTATTGCTAGCCAGTTAGGAAAATGCTAGCCTAAAATGTAAAATATTCAGGAGGCAGACATAGACTGGACAGTACATTCATTATCTTAGCCCTGTTCCGATTTCCAAAAGAAGATGATAAATGCACAATTTAGCCGACGGAATAAAGAAGGTCTGTTCTGAGGCATTGCAATGCCAAGAATTGGCTTGAGTCACAATAACTTAACCACTGAAATGGATGCCGATAAAATTTTTTTGAAGCGAAGATTAAGTATAAAAACGACAAAAAAACTGAAACGATTACTGAAGAAGCGAAACGTAGAGTAGTTTAAACTAAACATAGCTGACAAGAAAGAAAACTTCACCATAGTTGAACACGTTGTCCATAAAAATATTACTTGAGACGTGGTTAGTTTCAAGGTGTTGTTCAAAGTGGGAAACGAAAATGAGCTACGTATATTGAAATCTGTCAGCTTCAGCATCTTTAATCTGCAGCTAAATAAACAAATCACGTTTTTCCATGCATTTAATATGAGCTGGTGAATTGTGTACGCACGCGACAAGAGCACTTATTTAAAATCCAGACACTAATCATGGTGAAGACGAGTCAGTAGAGCCTTCCATAAAGAAACTAGATAGATAAATTTGAAAGTCATCTGATTTGCACATGGATGGTAATCCCTGAAGTTATTCATTGATATTACTTCTTCCATATCACTAAACTCAGTTTTCAACATTGAGCACCTAATTTTGGCTCTACAATGGGTTTACTTGTTTTTTATCTACTTGAATCTCTTGATAAATTAGAGCAAATTCTATAGGGATGCAATTTTTTATGATTGCTCTTGTGACAAAAGTTCATACTTGTTAGTTTCGTATGAAAAAAAGCATTTTAAACTTGTATTAATAATAAATTGACTTTTAAGTTTGGCTCGACACACTGTGTAATAATTATATGGTTTTAAATCTTTTTTACCGGACGAAAATACGTTTACGTATAACTATGACAGTATTCATGTGAATATTATTAACCATTTGAAAATCAAATTTGCGCACTTTAGATAAACACCAATCCCATTTTATTAAAGCGGTCACAGAATAGCATAATTATGCTCAGTCGCATGTATTGAAGCGTTACGAATATCCATGGTCGTCATAATAGCACAACGGCGAACTGAATAGCAAGGAACAGACCAACATGGGCAAACAGGGTGTGGAAAATCAGACGCACAACTCTCATCCATAGTAGTCTAGCAAGCTTCGTATATTACCGAAAATATCAGATGCATCATTTCTATGAAGTCGTTAAAATAACATTTTATTAAATTTCGCATCATTCACATAATTTGTGCAATTAAACAGTCATTAATTCTACACGCGCTGATATCAATATTTATAACCAAATATGCGAACTTGAGATACAACTGAATCACAATTTATTTAACCAGTAATCACTCGCACAATTAAAGGTTGTTTAACATTAACCGTTGTGGTGATTTTGTGGAATGACAGAAATTTGCAAAACCTGCATCAGAACCCATCATTTATAGTTTTATGAGTTGAATCCTGCTTCTTTAAGGAGTCGGTGCCCAATCGAGTGCTTCGTTAATTTGACTTTACACCAACAATCGAACCTGGTCGTATATGTCAAGCCGATATTATGTACTGGATTATATTAACTTCTACGATTTTCTCATTATACGCGCGCATTTCTAATGAAATGAATTTAAAATAAAAGCAGTCATCTTTCGGTTTTAAACTTTTCTCTAGCGATTGAATTACTATTTGAGTTCTGTGTAACCGAACTGATTAATTGCTTTGGAAACTATGTTCATCCAGAGTGGCTTTAAGTTACTACATAAAACAGTAATTTTAGAAAGCAAAATTATATTTGCGGCTCTTACCTCTAGTAGTCTCGAATTCAATGTACTTGACTGGAAATGTCACCTGCACAATTTCTATGCAATAACGAACATTAACTTTGTATCTTTTTCGTAATATATATATATATATATATATATATATATATATATATATATATATATATATATATAATAATTAAAAAATCATATTTTTGCGCGTGTGGTGGTAACAATTCTTTAAATCAAGTTTGCGAGATTCAATTAAACAGCAGTTCCATTTTATGTTTAACCAATCTTCGAGCAATATAGCAAAACTACTGTCAGTCACACGTACTGAAGCGTTTCATCCTTCCATGATCATCATCAAAGTACGACGGCAAACTGACTGTCGAGGAACAAACCACAATGCATTTCTACTAAAGTAAAATATGTGCGAGACTAATAGAAGTGAGAGCCGCATATTTAATTTTGATTTCCATATTTATGCATTGCGGTTTGATCCTCGCCAATCAGTTTTTAATTATCCTTTTTTTATGTGGTGTCTATGTGGAATAATTTTAGGCCTAAATTTTGAACTAGCCATCGCCAATTGGCCATTATAGAACAGACACTACGTTACCTGGGGGAGTGGTATTCAATGAAATATTTGTACATCTAAACAATCATTGATTGTGTGAGTACTGATAACAGCTATTTAAATTAAGGTTGCCAGCTTGATATTAGCATCAATCTCATTTATGTAAACTTGGCATTGTAAACTATGCGTTCTATAAGGTAGCTAAAGACAATTAATCTAGTAGGTATGTTTAGTCGTTATTGAAAACTCTTCAATTACTTTCCCGAATTTTTCGCGGCGTTGCTCGATCCGAGGTACATTTAATTCGTCTTTGGCTCTATCCACTGCACAACCCTGCCGCAGTCTACGAAAATAATTTCAGTTATATATTAAGTTATATTTCTTTGTTACCAGTTCCTTCATGTGGAGATTATGTGGCATCTATTTAAAACAAAACTTTCGGATAGCCACCGCTAAACTACCATTATAGAATAGCGCGGTAGATAGAGTCACAGACTCCGAAGCAAATGTGCCCTGATTCGAATCCCGTTCTCGAAATGATTTTGCACAGTCCTTGACGAGTTCAAAACAAGGACGTTACTGGTCTATTGGATGAATTTTCCTTGCTACATTATCCAGTGCTTAGCTTAAACTGAAAAATGTACATATAATGCGGTTGGTGTTCATATGGAGTTCGCAACCTGATTTAAATAATTGTTATCACCACCCGCG
>JAQBSW010014845.1:0-10892 GCA_029291075.1 Eudiplozoon nipponicum | reverse complement strand
AAGCATGCATAATATACTCCACCAATAAAGTGTTGGAAATGAAGGATTGGAGACAGTTTGCAATAAAACCTTGCGCATGTTCTATTAGTTTAATAATATTTACAGATTCTTTTCAATATATATGCCTATTGAAGTTGATCTCCTACATTTTATGCATATGCGTGGACCGAAAATGTGATGTGTATTAATTTAACTACTTTATTATGAAGTTTGTTAGTAATTGTATCGCACTTGTTGTGCACTGCTAATTTTTGTAATATACAAGGTCAATATTGTAACTGAAATTATAATAAAACAACACAATCTGTTACATTTCAACTTCGAACTTCATCACCTCTGCCCCGATTCTTCCCTGTATTCCGACATTTATAGTAAAGTTTTAGATTCTGCAGCAAACAGTTTAATTAATTTATAAAGCTAAAGTCACAGATTACTAGCTGCCCATTTAAAAAACTTATTGAAGTAGAACATTAATTGGAAATAGGGTGAAGCTCAAAGTAATTGGCTATTAAAATGATTCAAAAACATAATTCGTTAAGATGTTAATCATCTCAAAGCCATTTAGGTCCATAGCAGGCCAAATGTGATATGCTATGTCACATCTGCCTTCCTATTGGACTATTATATTATATAGTTTCGTGCACAAATTATTGTTACTTTGATGCTTGAATTCTACATTGTTATTGTACGTGATATTATATAAATTAATAAATTATTCAATTAATAAAGAACTATATAGAATCTAATTTTCGGCAAGAATTATAATAAGCAGTACTTTCAATGGGTGCATCCGTACAGTTCTTCAAAATATAAATTACCTCCAACCGTGTATGTTCACAGAAGGTGCAATATTCGTGTCAATTATTTTATGCACTTCCTTACAAATTTATCCCTATTGGACTATTTTATTTAAAACTAAACGCTATATTTTCGGGCACGTAATACTAGTACTAAAATGCTTAAAATTAACCCTATAAAAGTTTTAATTATTAGTCGCTTCTTTAATAAATAAAGCAATATATACATTTCATATTGTGAGCAAAAGCTACATGAGGTTGCCATTTTTATATCAAGCTTTACTTCATTATATGATCTTCATTATATAAATTTTCCGATGCTGCAAAGGAATTATTTTACGCCTGACCAAATTAATACATAAATTAGTTATAACCGCTAAATTTGACAATAGACATTATTGAATATACCAATTTTTTAAACTGGAAGTCGAACTATTAATTATAAAAAAGATAAAGTGTGGTTAATTAAGCCTGGAATTTTTTTTCTTGATATCACTTGTTCCAAATAGATACGTTCTTGAAAAATATCGACTTGTGCAGTGTCACATACCTAGGTTAGGTTTGACTATAAACAAAGCTCCACGCGAAATGGTGTTTTGTTTTGCTTCTTCTATTTGTAGATACTCGACTGTTGGGAATCGTTAAATTTATTAAATCCAAATTGTTCATTGTTTTATATTTATCGAATAAATCAAGCGATAAGTTAATTTGAGAGCGCAACTGTACAGTAATTAAGTTTTTTTTAAATACTTCAATTCTTAAAACAAAAGTTTTACTTGAAAGATATTCTTCTTTGCGCAGAGCTGTCGTCTTTCAAGTTTATTCCACAATTGACGATTGCGAGGCAATTGATTGCACTCGTAGGTCGGTACAATCGTGATTTCTTAACATTTAAAGCTGCAGAGCTTGTTATTCATTGATCAAAGGGTTTAGAGTGAGAACTCATAAATCAATTGTGCACCTAGAAATGTAAAGGAATCAGGACTTTTCCAGCCCACGATTTCTTTCAATTGGTCGGCAATTGTCAATTGTGCAATGAACTGAAACATTTTACAGAACTAAATATTCAAGAAGATTTTGGCTTAGTGGGATTCAAAATTAAAAATATTGAAAAGGTTCATTAAATAAAAACTGCGACCCTAATACAAACACCACTTTTATTAAAGATAAATTTGTCAGTATAAACAAAGCATTGTATAATATAGAAATGGCAATTCATCCAGTCGATCTGTTTCCACTCTATTGGAAATTCTTCACATACTGTCCAGAACTTTCCATTGCAAAGGTTTGAATCTGGACATGTCTGCTTCGAAGTGTGCGATTCCATCAAAAAAGCCACTCAGCAGCACGCTGAGCAAAATTTTTTTATATGGCAACACATGTTTTTAGTTAGTCTTTCCCTAAGGTTTAGCCTACACGAACGCTGTTTAGAACTAAAGTTCCAATTAGCCTTCTCAAATCTGCCATCATATAATAACCACCACGCTACCTGAGAAAGCGGTATTTAATTAAACATTTACACAATTAAACGATCATGGATTGCGCAAGCGGTGATAGAATTTATTGAGATAAAGGTCGCGAACTTAATATAAACACCGTTCCCATTAAATACACAAATTTAAAAGCAGAAATGACAATCGATCTAGCAGATTAATATTGTTCTTATTGCGGTATCTACAAGTTATGTCCAGAATAAATCCGTAGACTTGTTTCGAACCTGAGCACGTCGGCTTCACAGTCTGTGAATCTGTCCACTGCGCAAGTTCGTTTTAAACTATACACGATATTAATTTATATACTATTTTTTTGGTTAGACTTCCCTTCGGGTGGAATATATATTGTATCTCTAAATCTCAATTTGCAAATGCCACCCAAAATCTGTTATTATATGGCATCCACCATGCTACCTAGGAAAGTGGTTTTAATTTTAATATGTAAATAGTTCAATGGACATTGATTGCTCGGTCTGTGATAATAATAATTTAAATCAAGTTTGCTAGCTTTATTCAGGAATCAATATAAATTTGTCAGTATATACTGAATAAGGCATGATGTAGAAAATGCAATTCAGCCAGTTGAACGGTTCCGCCATTACGGTGACCACTAAAAATTTGCTCTGAACAGGGCTCGCACCTGGGTATGTATATATTCGAGTCTGGGATCCTATCCACTGCATCAATTTGCTGCACGATCAGTTCAAAAGCACTGCTACAGGTAGCGTGTTGTCTTCTATAAATGGAATCACGTTGGGCGGCTAATTGGAGCTGTAAAAAACTGAATACGGTGTGTAGCGCGCGGCAGGTTAATGCAGCGGATAGATTAGTAAACGCAGATGCGCAATGGCCGGGTGTGGAATCCTGTCCACGGTAATTTTCTGGACAGTTCTTGAATAGTTCCCAGTAAGGATGAAACCGGTCTACTGGGCGAAATTTATTTTCAACATTAAAAATTTATTAGCCTATATTGGGAAATGTATATTTAATGAGATTTTTATTTATATAAAGCTCAAATACTTGACCTAACAATTTTGATCACCGCCTGCACAATAAAACAATGTCCAAAATTCCGTTTTAATACGCTGTTGACCGGATTGTAATTTTTCCGGCACAGTCATATATTTAGACTATAAAATTGCAAATTTTGTCATAAAAGGACGTGCAAGCACTTCCGTGTAGTTTATAATGTTGATTTTCAACTTATTGATAAATATCTTTGATTTCGGAGAGTGAATGACTTCCATTCCAACGAAAATTGGCCTAGCGAAATCAAAGCGTACCTATAAATAAGGTAATAAACGTTTGCAAAATTTGCAAATCGTGTACCAAATAAATGCATTTTTTTTAAAATTTCACTTTACGATGATGAATAGTTTAATTTTTCCTTTGCTAGCATAATTTGCGACAGCTAAAATAATGTAGTAAAAGTGCAAATTGAGCAGGCAATATTTTTGCACTTACTAGGACAAGAGAATAAATTCAATTACAACAGTGTCATCTTCTCCATTATTGTAGAGGCCATTTTCTATGTCTTGTCTGTGTCCAAATACATTGTTCTGCTATACTGACTGGTGTCCAGTAAGTAGAATTTACTTTTTCCAAATGTATGAATTATTAACAGTTAGCTAGCAATATAACATTCTCGCAAATAATGACAGCGCACAAAATATGCAGGTCGTTTTCCCAATAATAGTTCAGATTAAGTCATTTCCCGTGCACTGTTTTATTCAGTATTCGACCTATTATTGTCTTTATCCCGTTACGTTATTCTTCATATATCGTGCAAGTACGATAGCGCTGGAGACCGAGAGGTGACTTTATCTGCCGCAACGGCGATAGATTATCGCCGCATCCTTTGTGTACATATAAATAAAGACTTTCTCCTCTCAGCCATAGTAGAAATACATTCAATTCAGTTGCGCAATTGGTTGAACAATTGATACACACACACACACACATATATATATATATATATATATATATTTCTAATTAGGAAGAAAAAACACATTAATAACAAAGTGGATAAAGACCATTTATTTCATAAATACTAATCATCACTACACAATCAGTCATATATATAAATTCGGGGTTCTGAATTGATTGTTAGTGGTAACAATTCTAACTCCACTTTTACTTCTATTTCTCTTTAATATTTGGTAAATGTGTGCAAGCTGTTTTGTGTGATTGCTCATACATGTAAAACACATGCTCAGTTGTATTGTAAAGAGTATATATATATATATATATATATATATATAGTATATATATATATATATATATATATATAGGTATATATTTGTAGGTAGAAGTGATTTTATTGAAGTTCTTATATTTGGTCTAATTATAACTTTAGATGATAAGCGATTAAAACTCTATTTTAGAATGTAAAAAATATATGCGTGTAGATCATTTTGAACAAGATTATCACAATTGCCTTTCTTCTGCGTTAAAATTGGGTTGTGAATTAAAATTAGGCCATGGTTGCACATAGAAAACAGGGATCTTCACCTACCTGTAAAATCTACAATACCTAGTATAACTCAATTACGAGTGTACAAATTCTTTCTTGCCCCAAGTGGTTACGCTTACACAGCGGTTTGCCTATCTTCAATACCAAACGAACTTGATAGACACTTATCCGGCAACAGCGGTTAAAAAGTTGGTAAAATTTACACTAATTATGTTAAAAGGATTGCTTGCATGTGAACTGCGATTTCTGTACAATGTTAATTACATGCCATGTTTTTCCATATATTCAAAATTTCATCAATTTGATTTCCGACACGCAAATATATGTAGAATGAGAATCTCCTGACTTGTATTTGGCAATAAAAAAATACTTAAATAAAAAATATTTACATATCACGTTTTAAAATAATTGCAATGTTAAATCATATCAATAAACTATTAAATTTATTAAAATCAAAACTCTTATTTGCGTGAGTGGGGCTCGAGAAGGAATGAAGTTCATACCCTGGGAAATTTTTGTCGAAAATGATGGAAAATAGGATTCAGGTAAAGCAAAGTCTGATATGAATGATAAGTTAATATATAGCATAAATTTCCATGTATTGTGCCACTTGGTTGGCGCAGCGTATGATGTGCAAGACTGAATTGGGGCGTTAAAATATCTGTAAAGCTCTTAAATTCGCTAAATCACTTTTTATTTTCCAACAAGTTTAGTTATATAAAAAGAAATACTATTTTAAGCGAAGTCAGTTTCAAACCAGAATGGCATACTTCAATTTACGACGTTTCGTTTAGACTATGTGCTGAATAATTTACAGGTAGTTTGGCATGCTGTTACTCGTTCCGAAATAACCGAGAGAAAACAGAAAGTTACAACCTCTAAAATGATTGACAACAAGGCATGCATCATTTACAGCTCCAACTAATTTTACAAATGAGTAAACCCAAGATGATTAGACTTGCAGTTTAAATATTTCATTTTTTAACTAATATATAACTTGGGGAAGAGATATTGAACCAACGTGTAATTGCAAAATGTTTCAACATATTTGCAATATCAACTAAACATTCATAAGATGATTCAAAGTGTAATTGCAAAATTTTTCAACATATTTTCAGTATTAACTTTACATTCATAAGATTGTTACAACTGTTTCATTTATATATATATATATATATATATATATATAGTATATATATTGATCACTTAAAAATTAATTTTACATGAAATCAATAATTAGAAGAACCTCTATTGTACAAAATGTACGGCCTGTATTATATACAGGTAAGTTTTTTTTATAGGAATAGTGAATATGAAGACAAAAATGGTCATGGGAAATTTTTTCTAGAAGGGTATAAATTTACCACATCAAAATAATAATATTTTCAGCTTTATAAATACATTATATCTCACTTCATACCTGATTACGTATGACTCATAAAGGCATGTCGTCATAAAATGAATATTAAGAAATCTGAAGGTTTCACAGTTTGTTATAAGAACATTATTTGTCACATAAGACATATGATCATTAATCCAAATGAATCATTTCCAAGGATAGTCATTAAGATATCCACAGTGGACAATAGTTCGCACGTTTATATTCATCCTAAACTGTTGGTATCACGAATATAAAGGAGCTTCAAAAAGAGTAAACAAATCTTTAAAATACTTAATCAAAATTATTCTGCAATATGAGCGTTCATTTTGTTTTATTTAAGTTTCATGTGACAGATTTGCTCTCAATTTCTTCAGACGTCGACAAGCATAAGACACTCATTAGACATTTCCACTGATGTAAAATGTATGCGAGACTAAAAGAGGGGATAGCAGCATATTTAATTTTGGTTTCCATATATATTCAATGCGGTTTGATCCTCGCTAGTCAGTTTGCCGTCGTACTCTGATGATCATCATAGAAGTTCGAAACGCGTCTGTGTGTTGCGACTGGCGGTAGTTTTGCTATTTTGTTCGGCGACTTGTTAAATACAATGTGATTGGTGTTCACTTGAAGCTCGCGAATATAATTCAAATAATTGTTACAACCACCCCCGCACTCAATGATTGTATACTTTTATTACCCATATTATAAATTAAGCTCGTTTTATATTTTTCATTTGATTTTATAAAAAAACATATTAAATCAATTGATAAATTTTAGTAATTAAAATCGCCGTGTTCTGCCATATGACAGACTAAAAAGAACGCCTTGACGGGGTAGGTGAACCAATGTAGAGAATATTCTTCAAATCATTCGATTTATGATTGTAGCATTTTAATCATACTTTTAGTTTTAATTTTTAACGATTTTCCAATTTTTATTCTACGGTTATCTCTATTTGAAATTTTTCTTTAAGTAAACAAATCTATGATTGCAATTTTGTACACAAGAAAAATATTTGTTGACAATTATATGATGACAGATTAATCGAAGACAAGAAGTCAACTTTTGATACTGATTCAGTAAACCCTACCGCCATGCTCCTAAAATTGCACATGGCATGAATTTTTCATTTTTTAAAAATCTATGAAATTTTCCAGGCATAGCGATAGATTGATCCTGGTGGTTAAAGCTTTCTGAGAATTATGTCACCTATATTCTACATTCATGTGTTTGCTTGCTCTAATTAATGTAGTTTGTAAATGTTTAAACATTTTTTACCCGTTATGCAGTTTAAGAACAAATTATTGTTCGTACAGAAGCGCCTTAGCTCAATCATATCTGTTGATGTACTAGATGAATAAAATACGTGTTTTAATTTAGCGACAAGATAAAAAAACAGGAAAATATTATTGAAAAACGTACCTCTTAATCCTGTATGGTTATATATAGGAAAAAATGTTTAAAACTGGCACTTACTGAGTTTGGAAATCCCTATGATTCTACAAGTGCACGAAAAAATTGCTTTAGTTTGCATAGTTTTGTAAATTGTCTATTTAACGCAATAGACTTTAAAAATCAAGTCATGTTCGCACACACAGCCTTAATTATATGTTCAAAGTTTTGGGTTGGTGCGTCGCATTTCTTTCCAGAAAAGGCATTTTAAGCCAAAGATTCGTGTGCAACACCAGTCTTTTTTCGTATGCAACAAATCGCATACATTTTAACAGTGACCAATTTATACTGCGACTGCATTCATCTAAACATAGAGCGCTAAATTTAAAGTTTTAAGTGTATATTTACACGTTAATAAATAGACTATAGTCTACAAAAACGTACTTATCAAGTATTTGCATAGTCATGTAAAGAAATTAATTATCCAATGTAAGATCCATCGCTTAAGTGATTTTGATATGCCATAGGAGTTGATAATTAAAAAAAGCTTGCACAAGAAAAAATATATCTACCTTCTATTCAAAGAAAGCAACTCGAACTGTCTTATTATAGAAAATATGAACAAATAATTGGAGCTCCTTTAAACGGTACATACGTTTAAATAAAATTATGTTGCTTAATTTCTTTGGAATACAATATTTCCATATTAGCTTTTTCAAAACTGTACATATTGTCATACGAACTTTGTGAGAATGCAATTTAATATGCCACAAATCACGAAATCACGCTTATATCGAACAGATAGGTAAACTTAAATCGATGTTGCTAACTTGATATAAATTTCAATCCCATTGTTTATACAAATGTAATTATAAGCTTAGCATTCAATTATATAGAAAAAATGCATTTCAACCAATAGGGCAGTTGTGCCCTTGTGAAAAACTCTTCAAGTACTGCGCAGAGTTTGTCGCGGATATGAATCGAACCTGGGATAGTTGGCTTCGGATTTTGTGACTTTAATCACTCAGCCACTCTACAATGCATATGTACTCGATGAAATGTATTTTTCTCGTTAAACTATGCTTAGTTTATTCTGATAAAGTTTGCCAAAATAGGATTGGTGTTAATATCAAAATCATAACCCTGATTTAAATAGTTAATATAATCGCTTGTGCAACTAATTGCACTTTTAATTATATATATATATATATATATATATATATATATATATATATATATATGTGTTATATATATATATATATATATATATATATATATATATATATATATATATATATATATTCTTATAATTAGGAAAACACAAATAACAAAGTGGATAAAGGCCATTTATTTCGTGAATACTAATCATCTCTTATACAATCATACATATTTATACATTTTGGGTTTTCAATTGATTATGCTAGTGGTAACAAATCTGACTCTTTTTTACTGCTGTTTCTTGTTTTGGCTAGTTGGTGAGTGTGTATGCGTTTGTGTTTGTGTGTATGCATGTTTGCATGTAAAGGTCATTCTCGCAGTATTGCAAAGTGATGTCTGAGATCTGGTCATTATTGTTTTGATGGCTTGAGAATTAACCATTTGTGCTCATTTTTCACTGTACATATACAAGTGCTATTTTCCCAGTATAGTTGATCGTTTCACCTTGTTGCGCTAAGTTGTCATTTCCACATGGTAACAGCGCCAGTGTGGATTGCAGTGTTAAACGCTTACATTGTTTGGAGACTTCTGTCATCGTATGCGCCTCTGTTATTTCCACTTCAGTTTGTTGCCAATCCGATTGTATGTTTGTTGATTCTAGTCGAGGGCCTATTTGTTCTTGACTGGATACTAGTAGATTGTTGTTGAATTTTGTTATTCTTGGCCAGTGGATAAGAATATCATGTTGATGAAACTTTTGAATATTAAGGTCAGGTGCTTGTTGTTTTATGTAAAGGGCTTCATAGATAAATAATAATTTTTCTGATTTTGGTTTTTGTTGAATTGTGAAATTGGTCGAATTGACAGGGTGCCCCGTTGCCAATATATGATCGGAAATAGCTGATTTTCCTGACGGTGGCAAGCCTTTGTTAATCAATTTCTGTGGCAAATGTTGCTGGATTCTGCTTATCAATTGCTTCTTCGTACGTCCAATATATGTGCTACCGCACATATATGAGAATTTGTAGACTATGAATGATTTGGAGAGAATTGGCAATTGATCTTTGGCATCCAACCTTATGATTCTCTGTGTACTAAATGTCATATTAACTTTAACACTGGGAAAGTTGTCCTTAGTTATTCTATTCAGCCGCCGTGTAATTATTGAGGCTGGTACGTCGCCTCTAAATGGTAAGTTTAGGAAAACCTGCTTGCCGGTATCCTCTCTAGTACGAATCTGCCGGCAGGGCAAGGGACATACATTGACATAGTTAAAATCTCGTCATAACAAAATCGTATTTTCCACACATGCGACATATAATACAGTCTCAACAAACTTTCATTCGTCAATCTGAAAATCTATGTATAGACAACATGTCATTTAAATTTTTCGAAGTTGTGCTTGTTCGAACTAAATACGTTCAGATCTAATGAAATATATTCAAAAATAAATTTACATACATCTATTCAATGCATTTCTTTTTTCTTCTTTGTAAATAATAAATATATATGTTTATATTTATTGAGATTTAATTGACGGTGCTCTACGTTTCGTCTAGCTCTAATTAATCGGATGAAGCAAGTAATGAATGTACGTTTGGTGATAATTATTATAAGAATCCTGTTTTTGGCCTTCGGAAAAACACGTAAAGAAGCAGTCGCAAACAGAGCAAAATCAATTTTAGTTAAATAAAGAAATTTGTTTGCGGGATTATTTAAATGGCTTTTATTTGAATAATATTATAATGATGCTCTACAATTGATTTCTTAATGCGTCGTATAAATCAGACCTATGCGCAACTTCTGTGAATAATCGCGTAAACCTCTAAAATAAGTACACATTTGGAGGTTATTTTATTAATTTAATTAGATATTTTGTTGCAATTGTATATCTGCAATCTAGCGAGACAACGAAGCTTATATGTTTTGAAACTCATATGTTTTATATACCTTCAGTATCTGGCGGTTTTGCATAAAAGTCGAAGCGAAATGCTCGTAAAATTCTGTTCATTTTCACGTAGTTACGTACCACGCAAACTTCAGACGAAATCTACTATAAAAACAAAGGTTATTAGTACACTGAACAGTTCTTCAAAATCATACCCGCTTTCGCCTTACATTTTAACGAAACCAATTAGTGTGTTAATGAAATATATTTTAGAAAGTACTTTTATGATAACTATAATTACTTTATT